>BCLG01003220.1:0-44926 GCA_001602295.1 Zoysia matrella
CAAATCGAGCTCAAGCCGGCCTCCACGTCGAGCTCCCGCTGGCCCCCACGTCGAGCTTCCAGCGGCCCCCTGCTTCCCGGACCCGTGCGCGCGGTCGCAGCTCGCAGTCGCGGCGCGCGGTCCCCAGGTGGCGCGGGCAGCTGCGCCACCGGCCCCGCGTCGAGCTCCCACCGGCTCAAGACGTGCACACCAGCGGCCTGCCTGCCCCCGACGTGCTGCCCGGCGTCCGGCCCTCGTCCCTGCTCACTGCCTCGCTGCTCCGGGTGACGGCCCTGCTCCCTGCCTCAGCGCCCCAGCTCCCTGTGTCAAGTGAAAATTGTTCCAGGTAAACGCCTTGCTCAACTCCCTATCTGTGCTTGATGGAGAAGCAGGCAAAGGTTGTGGCAAAATGGGATTCCTTTGCCGCTAAGATTTTCAATGATATTTGTGTGGAAGAAGTTCTTGCCCAAAATCGGCCGCAGCAATGTTTGAATGGTGTGGGATATGCAAACCTTGTTAGAAAATTTTATGAGCGTACCAAAAGGCCATACAATAGAGGACAAATGAAAAACCGGTGGGATATATTGAAGAAAAAATATACTCAGTGGAAGACTTTGAATATTAGAGCTACTGGATTGGGGAGAGATCCTGCTACCGGTTGTATTGTAGCTGACGATGATTGGTGGGAGGAGCAAAATGCAGTAAGTCCACATTCCAATCCTATTTGTATGGAAACTGTAAATGTTATTGTCTCAACGAATTGGGTAATGGTAGTTTGTTTATGATTTTCAGGCAATGCCAGGCTGTATCTACTTCAAGACTGCACCACTTGAGCATGAGGATCAAATGCGCATAATGTTTGAAAGTGTTATAGTTACAAATGAGACTTCCTATGTTCCAACTGGTGGAGCCATTGTTGATGAACATGGAGAGGACAATATAGAGGATGTTGTTCCTGCTCATGGGGAGTATGGTGGTGCTGCACCTCAACCTCCAACAAGTTCAGAGAGAAGGGCTGAAAAAAGGTCCGCTCCTTATTCTCCTAAAGGAAAGAAAAAGAAGACTTTTACGGATCACTGCATGAAGCGTTTGGTTAATGCATATGAGATGAAAGCTCAAAGCAGTAAAACTTCAGCTATTTCACAAGTGGTAGATCCAGTGAGACAGGAGATAGGAAATATGCTGAATCAAGTGATCATGGACGGGGCTGAGGAAGGGAGTGATGAACATTTCTATGCCACACAACTTCTTCAAAAGAAAGAGAACCGTGACGTTTTCATTACATTGAAGACACCAAATGGGAGGCTGAATTGGCTGAGGAGGGCTTGGGAGAACAGGAAGAAGAATTAGAACAGGGAGAAGAGGAAGAAGAATTACAAGATCCAGTTGAGTGCTTTAACATGTTTCGAATGTCAAGGTCAGTTTTCTTACACCTTCATAACACGTAGGTGCAAAATTATGGACTGAGGTCAGGTAGAAGATTTTGCAGTGAAGAAGCATTAGAAATGTTTCTATGGGCTTGTGGTGCACCTCAGTCTTTTAGACAGTGTAAGAATAAGTTTCGTCACTCTTTAGAAACTATTAGTAAGAAGTTTTCACATGTCCTTGCTTCTGTCATGAGATTGGCTTTTAACATTGTAAGACCGAAAGATCCACAATTCAGTGTAGTTCATCCTAAGTTGCATGAAGCAAGGTTCTGGCCTCATTTCAGAGATTGCATAGGTGCAATAGATGGTACACATATACAAGTGACTGTGCCTTTAAATGAACAACCAAAATACATAGGTCGACATGGGTATCCTTCACAAAATGTCATGGCTGTCTGTGACTTTGATATGAGATTCACATTTGTTGACACTGGTTGGCCTAGTTCTGTTCATGACATCCATTTTTTATTGGATACACTTCTCACATACAAGGATCAATTCCCACATCCTCCTGATGGTAAGAGCCATTCATGTTGTCATGTAGTATTATGAAAATTGTACGTGATTTTATCATAATATTTAAATATAATATGCAGGTAAGTATTATCTTGTCGATTCTGGATACCCTAACAGAAAAGGGTTTCTTGCACCATACAAAGGTCAAAGATATCATGTTTCTGAATAGCAACATGGTCACCAACTTGTGGGATTGAAAGAAGTGTCTAATCATGCGCACTCATCCCTTAGAAATGTGATTGAGCGATCATTTGGAGTTCTAAAGATGAAGTGGCGCATTCTTTTGAACTTGCCTAGCTATCCTGTTAACAAACAATCTAAAATATAATTGCTTGCATGGCTCTCCATAATTTTATTAGAGATCATGATTTATAGGACTTGGATTTTGAATCAGATGTCCAAGGTGATGAAGATCATCCAACTGGACCTAGCACGGATGATGGGAGTGTTTTGACTTACAGGTAAAAGTAAAACTATGAGTCCAGGCATAGTGAATCGCAAAGTAGGCGAGAGAGAGACAGGAACAAGAAAAATAGGTCCACAGAAGTTTTGTTTTGTCCTTGTGGATTGGAGGGAAAGAGGTGGGCTGACATATGAATTTTTGGTCCATGGGACATCGAAAAGGCCATTTATGTTTGGTGAGGATATTATTTATTACTCCATCCAATTTTAAAATATTGACGTCGTTAATTTTTAATATCAACTTTTATCATTCATCTTATTCAAAAATTTTATTCAAATATGTAAATTAGTAGTTGTGTTTTAAATACTATTAATGATAAAATAAAATAAAATATATTATATTTATGATAATCTTTTGAATAATATTAGTGGTTAAAGTTGATATTAGAAGTCAATTTTTAATATTTTAGAACCGGAGGGTATTACTGTACAGATACTTTTCACAATGTATTCTGCTGATAAAGCTTACCATTGGCTTCCAATTAAACAGTTAAAAGGGGCTTAAGGGTTTGTTTGGCACCATTGTAATTTTGGGGGTAGATTTTATAGTCCGGATTGTAAAAAAAAAATGATGAGGGTGTTTGAAGGCCAAATTATATAATCTGTTTTTAGGTACTTGCATAACTTATCTAATTACTCGTTTACCATTTATTTTTTTAAAAAATAAACATTTTGGTTCTCGCCATTTTTCAAATGATTGCAAACAACACTATGGATTCCTGTACATGCTTCCTTTTTTTATGTATCGTGCTATACAATGCACGTTATGTCTGGGAGCTGTCGTACGAAGGAACCGCGGCTTGTAATTCGATTTTAAATAAAAAATAAATAACCGATGGCATGGTGTTGAAATTATCTCAGAATTTAAAAAGATAATTTGTCTTTTGCCATCTATAATCAGATTTTAGCTGAATTGTGGTAGTTAATGAGATTTTAAAATATATCTAGCTCTAAAAAAATCTGAATTGTTTGGCACCATGTCGTGTCTGAAATTAGACCGTCACGGCAGTTGACCCCGATCCATCGATGCCGATCAAGTTTCAGACGCGGCGCGCGCGTGGGCTCCCCACAAAGCGATAGCTGTTGGCCACCGATCGTGCTCGTAACCACTCTGTCTCACTCCACTATTCTAGATTCGAGAAAAACGCGTCCAAGAAGAAGAAATCGAAGCCGAAAGTCGTCGAGCCGATCAATTCCATCCATGGCGACGATTCCGACCGTGGTGCTGCTGCCCGTATGGAGCGTCGGCCACCTCATGTCCATGCTGGAGGCCGGCAAGCGTCTGCTCGCCCACAGTGCCCGCGCGCTCTCCCTCACCGTGCTCGTCATGCAGCCGCCGACGGAGCACCACGCGTCGGAGGTCGCGCGCCACATAGGCCGGGAGGAGGCCTCGGGCCTCGACGTCCGCTTCGTGCACCTCCCGGCCGTCGCGCGTCCGACGGACTTCGTGGGCATTGAGGATTTCGTCTCCCGGTTCGTGCAGATGCACGCGCCGCACGTCAGGGCGGCCATCTCCGGCCTGACCTCCCCCGTGGCCGCGCTCGTCATGGACTTCTTCTGCACCACGATCATCGACGTGGCCCGCGAGCTCGCCGTGCCCGCGTACGTCTACTTCACCTCCAACGCTGCGATGCTCGCGCTCTTCCTGCGCCTGCCGGCGCTCCACGACGAGGTGACGGTGGAGTTCGAGGAGGTGGAGGAGGGCGCCGTGGACGTGCCGGGGCTCCCGCCGGTCCCGACGTCGAGCCTCCCGACTCCGGTGATGGACAAGAAGAGCCCGAATTACACGTGGTTCGTGTTCCACGCCAGGCGCTTCGCGGAAACCAACGGCATCATCGTCAACACGGCGGCCGAGCTCGAGCAAAGCGTGCTTGATGCCATCGCCGACGGCCGGTGCACGCGCGGAGTTTGTGCACCGGTGGTCTACCCCATTGGCCCGGTCATCGCGTTCGATCCGGCCCCGGAGGAGCCGCACGAGTGCGTGCGGTGGCTCGACGCGCAGCCTCCGGCCTCTGTGGTGTTCCTCTGCTTCGGGAGCGGAGGGTCCTTCTCCGCGCCGCAGGCGCACGAGATGGCTCACGGCCTGGAACGCAGCGGGCACCGTTTCCTCTGGGTGCTGCGCGGCCCGCCGGCGCCCGGCGCCCGGGCGCCCTCGGACGCGAACTTCGACGAGCTGCTCCCGGAAGGTTTCCTGGAGCGGACCAGAGACAGAGGACTCGTGTGGCCAAAGATGGCGCCGCAGAAGGAGATCCTCGCGCACGGCACCGTGGGGGGTTTCGTGACGCACTGCGGCTGGAACTCGATCCTCGAGAGCCTGTGGTCCGGCGTGCCGATGGCGCCGTGGCCGCTCTACGCCGAGCAGCACCTGAACGCGTTCTTGCTGGTGGACTACCTGGGCGTCGCCGTGGCGATGACTGTGGACAGGAAGAGGAAGAACTTCGTGGAGGCGGGGGAGCTGGAGCGAGCGGTGAAGACGTTGATGGGTGACGGCGAGGAGGCGAGGAAGGCCAGGGAGAAGGCCAGGGAGATGAAAGCTGCGTGCCGGAACGCCGTTGAGGTTGGTGGCTCGTCCCACGCCGCGCTGCAGAAGCTTTCCGAGGAGCTGCACAAGGGTGCGGTGGTCGACGTGCGCAGAAATGAGGCTGAAGGATGATGATTCTTTCTTTCCACCTCTGCTATTCTGTGTTCCTGGGTACCACTACCAGATTGTCATCCGTTCTTGTCTCGTGCACTCTGTTCTACGTGCCCATGTCGCTTGCATATATGTCAGCAACAAAAAATAAACAATGTTGCGCAATTGTGGCAACGTTGGCCACGTTTGCATTATACATTCCCAACCACTGCTTGTGATTACAGCAAATAATGCTGGCAAGTTGCAACAATTTTTCAAAACTTTAAATTAGCTGGTTTCCACATGGAAAGAGTTTGGTGAAGAAATCAATTTGTGTGTTAAGAGTAACTTCAACATATACCTAAATTTATTGTATGTAAATTTATATTTGAGTTATTGGTAAATCAAAATTAGCATGCTCAACAAACACAACCACACATGTTCAGTCACACATGTTCAGTAGTAACATACATATCCATAGAAACATGCCATCTAGCAAAAGAACAATACATGCCCAACAAACACAATCACACATGTTCAATGGTAACATCTTAGGTACATATCCATAGAAATATGCTATCTAGCAAAAGTTACTCACATGTCGAAAAACATTGATAAAACCTCGTAATCAACACTATCAAGTATTAAACCATGCTGTCAATCTCCCTCCACCAAAACTTACTCTTCCTCCTCCTTCTCTTCCTCTTCCCCTTCTAATTGGTGGCTGTCCTCCTTCCATATCACTTGCATTTGAACTTGTAATCGCAATTTGAACTTGTAATCGCACTTAGTAAGAGGTAAAATTTGTTAGATACATAGATATGTTAAAAGCACATAAACAAGGCAAACCTAAATCTGAAAAAATAGACCAAAAATGAATGACTATTAAATACAACAACTTACTCAACTTACTTGATGTGTGTGTAGCACTTGCTTCATTATTTGCATGTCCAAATGCATTTTCAGCTGAAGCATTGTTTCTCTTTTGTTGAGCTGTGAGGTCTCTTGATAATATTTTGGTGTGTGGCCAAATCTTGACACTCGGAGCACTTCATTCTTTTCTTTGTTCCAATCTCATCGGAGCTCCAAAACTCTCTTTCGCGCCCACCTGTAGCCACCCAGGCTCGCATCCACCTACAGCCGCCTGGCCTGGCTCGGCCGCTCGCCAGCGCGACCGCTCGCGCACCTGCAGCCGCGCGCTCGCCCCCGCTGGCCTGAGTGCCCTCTCTGCGTGCGCGGCTAGCGGCTCCCCGCACGGCCCCCATCTAGCAGGCACTGGCCCGAGCGCGCCTGGTGGCCCGCCTGCGTCGGCCCAGCCGCCAGATGCGCAGCCGCCGTAGTCTAACTCTAGCGGCTGGGAGTTGCTTCTGAGCGAGGCAGATCGAAGAGGGAGATCGAATAAAGGGTAGCAGAGGCAATTTGGTTTTTCATAAGTGATTCTATTCTTTTCCATTTTATTTTTAATTTGTTTAATTCATAAAGTAGGGTCAAACGAATCCTTCAACTTTCAAAAATGGGGTCAAATTGGCAAAAGTAAAAAATTTAAAGTCAAATTGCTATTAGACTTTAAAATAGGGTCAAAAAAGCAATTATCCCAAATTTGAGTAATTCACTAACCAATTATGTACCACTATGTGCCCATTTTTAATTTGGTTGTATCTCAGTTTTAAAATCAACGGTTTAATGGTTCAAAATTTGAACTGTGCATTAGTAAGTGCATAATGGGCTCCCGGGCAAGGTTAAACTTGCCGTTGCAATAAAGGAAGCTGGTGGGGATGATGAAAACCGGTTGAAAACTGCTATAAACCCAGAATTAGATCTCCTTTGAACGCAAGATTTTCAAAGGAATCTCACAGAAATTTTACAGGTATCAGTAGAATTTCACAGAAAAAACACAAAAAATTCCTTTAAAAATTTCAATGAAAGATGGTCGAAACATTACAGTAACTCACTTGATTTTTTTTACTGATCAGTTTCATTGGTTTTAAAATTTTAAATTTTGAAACTCAACGGTTTCGCCACTTACCTCTCGATATTATCATTTATCGAGCAGTTTAATCAGTTTTTAAATTTTAAATTTTTTTATTTTTTTTAAATTATCATTTGACCCAAAACTACATCTCTACTGGTTTTGAATGGTTTTTCAAACCATGTTCACCGGTCACTAGTGGTACGTACATAATAATGGGCTTGTAGCCAGTACAACAGAACATTATTGGAAAAGAGGCATGATAACCACCTCTTCTGTCTCAAAATAGATATTATTTTTTTAATTTAGAAATTACGTTTTACCATTCTCCTATTCAAAAATTTTATAATCATATTAATTTTTATTGTACATTACTTTATGAATAGAAATATTTTAAACTTGATTTTTTGTTTTTAAATATACTTGACTTTTTAAAATAAAATACACGATCAAATATGGTGTTTACAAGTTAAAAAATAATATTTATTTTAGGACGGATGGACACACAATCTGTCATATACAACCATCTCTGATGTAATCAGAGGAAAAAAAATACAACTGAATTACATTGTCCTACATAGATCTCGAGGTACTTCAAGACACAGGATGACTGGTACAGATGGTTGGCAATGCATTTACAAGAAATGAAATCATTTTCAGGGCTTCGAGCAAGACGTAAGGTCCAGCTCACAGGATTGCTCCGAGGTTTCCACCAATGATGAATTTCCGCTAAAATCGCAATCTGAGAGCTGCGGGTCGCCTGTGATCTGAGAGCGACACTGCAACGGCAAAGCAATCATGACCGTCCATCTCACCTAACTATTTCAGAACGTGGTTGCGATGTGGGTCACAGAACTTATTGCTTCTGAAACGGTTGCCTATAACATACAGTAGCTCACTCGGAGGCTGCTCGGACAACACGGACGCCAATGGCGAAACCCACGGTCGTCGTGGTGCCTGTCTGGGGCTTCGGGCACTTCGTGCCCATGCTCGAGGCCAGTAAGAGGCTGCTCGCGCGTAGCGGCCGCCGGCTCACGATCACCGTGGTCATCATGCCGGCGCCGTCCTCGAATGTGGCGTCCGAGATCGACGAGCAAATGCGGATGCAGGAAGCTGACGACCCCGACATCCGTTCGCTCCGTGTCCCTTTCGTCGCGCCCCCGACCGGCTGTTCCGGCGTCGAGGAGTTCGTAACCACCTACGTGCAGATGTACGCGCCCCACGTCAAGACAGCCATCTCCGGCTTGACGTGCCCGGTGGCCGTCGTCTTCGACCTCTTCTGCACGGCGCTGCTCGACGCGACCGAGGAGCTTGGCGTGCCGGCCTACGTGTACATGATCTCCAGCGCCGCGATGTGCGCTCTCATGCTGCGGTCGCCGGCGCTGGACGAGGAGGTATCCGGCGAGTTTGAGGAGATGGGTTGGGTGGACGTGCCGGGGCTCCCTCCGGTGCCGCCGTCCTGCCTCCCGACGGGACTGGAGAACAGGAAGATCCAGACGTACCAGTGGTTCCTTTACAACTGCAGGCGCTACATGGAAACCAGCGGCATCATCATCAACACCGTAGCGGAGCTCGAGCTGCGCGTGCTCGCGGCCATCGTCGACGGTCGGTGCACGCGAGGAATCCGCACCCCTTCGGTGTACACCGTAGGACCGGTTGTACGATTAACCTCGCCCACCGCCGACCATGAGTGCGTCCGGTGGCTTGACTCGCAGCCTCAGGCGTCGGTGCTGTTCCTCTGCTTCGGAAGCAGTGTGTTCTTCACCGCGGCACAGGCGCACGAGATAGCGCACGCCCTGGAGCGCAGCGGTCACCGCTTCCTGTGGGTGTTACGCGGCCAGCCAGCTCCCGGGACCAAGCAACCGACGGACGGCAACCTCGATGAGCTGCTCCCGTCGGGGTTCCTGGAGAAGACAAAGGAGAGAGGACTGGTGTGGCCTAAACGGGCGCCGCAGAAGCAGATACTGTCGCACGCTGCTATAGGAGGCTTCGTCACGCACTGCGGCTGGAACTCGGTCCTCGAGAGCCTGTGGTTCGGCGTGCCGATGCTGCCATGGCCGCAGGGCGCGGAGCAGCACTACAACGCGTTCTTGCTGGTGGCGGAGATGGGTGTCGCCATGGAGATGAAGGTGGACAGGAAGAAGAGCAACTTTGTGGAGGCGGCAGAGCTGGAGCGAGCGGTCAGGGCGCTCATGGACGGCGGCGAGGTGGCGAGCAAGGTGAGGGACAGGACCATGCAGATCAAGGCCGCGTGCCGAGCTGCTGTCGAGGAGGGCGGGTCGTCGTGCCTTTCGCTGCAGAGGCTCTGCGAGGCGCTCGTGGATGGCGCGGTGCCACCGAAGACTTGATGTGGACACCGTTCGTAGCGTTCTGTGTGTTGCTTTCACGTGCCAGCGCACAGATGCCGTGTGCCACGTTCTCTGTTTTTTTTAAATGTTTCTGCTCATGTGAGGGACCGGAACTTGGGAGGTGTTTGGTTGGATGAATTGTAACGTATTTGCATTGCAGTCTAATACTATTACGTTAAAATATATTTGTTTTAACTTACTCTGTAATCAAGTACACTGTAATCACATTTCAACCTATTCTATCCCGAAACACCCCATCCCTCACCGTGCCTTTCGCGGCAGAGACTCTGCAAGGCGCTCGTGGATGGCGCTGTGCCGCCGAAGGGTTGATGTGGACTCATTTCGTCGCCTCTTTCTATGTGTACTACTAGGATATGTTGAAGAGCTGCTCTTTGTTGAATTATTATTGAACTTTCTTTTCTACCATATTAGGTATCCACAGAATTAAGGTCTAGTGAGAATCAATGCCGGCTCTATCTTTTCGAAGGCTCGGGGCAAACTCGATGCAAAGGCTTCTAAAGCTATGCAAAACTATATGTATCAACAATATATAAAGTGGTAAAAAATATTGAAAATTAACACATATTCCTAATTCCCAAAATCTATGAAAATATAACAAAAAATCTCAAAGATAAATAGAGATAAAATAATTATGTCAAAGAAAAATAAAAATCTAAAAAAGCTCAATAGAAAAATTGTAATTGTTAAAGGAACTAAGCAGCTGAAATTAATTTTGTATAAATCATATCTTGACCAATTCGTTGTACAATGGCCCAACAGCCAAGGTCCCATGGGCATGGGCATGACGAGATTGAAAAGTAGCAAAAACACACGGATCTGCAAGGTTTTTGTTATGGTTTGAACCAGTAAAACCGGTCGGACCAAAACCATAAAAATCGTAAAAACCGGTCGAAAACCGTTTTAAATCAAAAAATCAAAATTTGAACGAAATTTGATTAAAAACCGGCCAGTTTTTCTGGTTTATCGAGCGGTTTCTCCAGTTTATCGACCGGTTTTTTCTTTTTCGGTTTCACCGGTTTACCGGTTTATTGAGTGGTTTTACCGATTTTCGGTATTCTGAAATTTTTAAATTTTTTAAAATTTTAAAACGAAAATCTGTCGTCTGGTAGAACTAGATCGGATCGATTCGGTTTTGAACGGTTTTTTAAACCTTGGGGATCTGTGGGCTGACATCATACTCCATCCATTGGACATGGGAAACAGGTTATACTGGGCTTAGTCTATGATGCAGTTAAATGGTTGGGCCCCTTCTTAGCTGGGCCCTAAGTGGCTGCCCCTTTCGTTCCGGCTCAAAGCTGACACTGCTGAGAATCACTGGTCTGGCTCGTATGAAGTGAGACAGACTCGTTATAGACAGGCTAATCATTGGTTGCATATAACAAGACAGACTGAGAAGATATAATATTTGGTTGTTCGTATGAGTCTGATCCGTATAGGATAAAAATAGATAAAATAAATTATTTTAATATTTAACTTGTGTAACTATACTTTAATAGCATCTATTTCAAGTTCGCACCTGCCTTGGGCACCGCACGGGACAGCCTCCGGCCAGTCACAGGCATCCAAGCATGGCAAAGGTGCATGCCGCCAGCCTGGTTGAGGCGCATGCACCCTTCCAATCAGCCTCCATATCAGTAGGATGTATGAAGGTGATGGAATGGGAATCTCATACCGTTTCCCTATCTAAGCCATCAATAGTGCAGCAAGTTGTTCAAATATTAGAGGTGTCAAGCTTAGCGAAGCTTGATCTGGGCAACGAGTATTGGGTTCAAGTTCAGGTGTGGAGAAGATCCCGAATGGTAGGGTGGAGGTACCAGGCATGAAATATTTGAGAGCCTACATTTGGCATGAAGATATTGATCTGCACTCACTCCTTCGGTTTCTAAATTATTGACACCGTTGATTTTAGATATCAACTTTAACCATTTGTCTTCTTCAAAAAATTCGATGAATATTATATATTTTGTTATAATTTGCTTTATTATCAAAATAGTTATAATTATCAACTATAATTTTACACATTTAAATTAATTTTTTGAATAAGATGAGTGGTCAAAAGTTGACGTCCGAAGTCTAACGGTATCAATAATTTAGTAACGGAGTGAGAAATTAGAACATCTCTAAGAGCTCTAAAAAGACGACCTTAACAGATACTTTTTTTATCAGCCTAAAATTTTTAAGGCATATTTTTTTCTCTTGCTCTAAGAAATCTCTTTAAAGGGGTCCATAAATTATATGAATTAGGCCTAAGGCAGCTGGAGGTTTGTCCCCCTTGTTTTTTTTATTTCTGGATGGCACAGCTCTCGGTCTCCTCCGCGTGAGCCACCAGCCATCGCAACAACATGCGGCTGGCATTGGCTTGTGTTGACACAAAATTTGGCAGGCTCAAAGATATGACATAAAGATTAATTCAAATGACAATAAATAGAATACTCGCTTTGAAAATTCATCCAAAATAAAAGTAAAAGAAATTTAATATTATTTTTCATGCACCATGAAACAAACACCTATAGTGAAATAAATAAAAGCGTCTCACAAGATGCGGATGAGCACACATAGTTCAATATTTGAACACTAAAAATAAAAATATTAAAAATCATGCAGAGTTAAAAGTGATCGTCTTAATATGAATGACACCGCCTTGTCCTCATATGAATGACACTTATATATAGACCTTGCCACAAAGTCAAATGAGTACGTATATACACGGAGCCGTTTGCAAACATGGCCGGACACTAATTAAGCCCTTGCTTTAATTATGATGATCAGCCCTCCTGGTTGCGGTCCAAAGAGCTGCACGCGCACCTGATCTACAAAACCCAATGACCAAAAATATGCACTGGAGCAATATATCTCCACGGTTCGCAGGCTTACAACCGTTGCCGCTTAAAGTTGTGGTTAGTAAATAAACAAATCATTTTCAAATGGAGGCATATTCCGTACAAACCGAGCACATCCCGCAGGCACTCGGGCGAACTAGGCTACTGGAAGAGCGCACGTACGTAAGGCATCTCGCCGGAAGGCTGCCGCTACACCGCAAGAAGAGCGTCTGCTGTTCGTCTGCAAAGTGCAAGTCCCGTCATCTATAAGAGCTAGCTTGTGGTACGTTGGTTCTGTGAAGGGGAGAAATTCATGCCTTCACGCAGGTGATCCGGACAGTTTAAGGCTAATTACAAACTCAGCGCTGTCTGATTCATTCGTGCTCTTCATGCTTCAGACTCATATGAGTTAAAAAATCTACTCCTCCACTCCTGTTGTTGGGATCCTTTGACTCAAAACATCACTAAGAAGATCTCATTTGTCAGTTTCACCAACGAGTATAAATCACAGTGAGATGATAAAGACCTTATTAGTCAGTTTGATCATCGAGTACAAATTACGATGAGATGATGGACACCCTGTTTGTCAGTTTGGCTATCAAGTACAAACTACGACGGGATGGATGCCTTGTTTCTTCAGGTTGGTCCTTTGATACGGATCAAGAGCAAGTGCCAAAAAAATCATGCTGAAAGTGATAAGAGTTTCGGTGGTCAGTATCAAAATATATCTGCCGATGTATGTAAAATCATGTCGTGTTGCATTCAGGCTACTCCCAGCATGTGGATCTTCAGATTAGTTGCCATAAGCGTAGCAGTGATCTATGGTCTGTTTGGTTGTCTGTATGACTCAACCTTGGCTCGTACGTAGTGAGACAGGTTCACTGTGATAGGCTGAACGCATACATGATGATATGTTTGATTGGTTACACATAAGGAGCCAGTATGAAAAGAAACTGTGTTTTGTTGACTGCATGAATACATAATATATTGGTTCAAAATTAAAAATAAATACCAAATAATGATAATTTTAATTTTAATAAATAACATGATACTTAATATATTATATTAAATATTAATATAAATTAAGTAATTTAAATATTATTAAATATGCACTAATTAATAGTTAATTATTTTGCTAGTGATGCATCCCACGAGCTTGGCTTTGGATTTCATCCAGGTTTCCAATGAGCCGGGCTGAGGAGGCTCTCTCGCATGAGCAGAGCAGCACCCATGCAAGCAACCAATCACTGGTTAGCTACATGCGATCAATCGGGCCAACTTCGATGCGGGCAACCAAACGCACCCCTAAGCACAGCACATCTGCACCATAATTAGTTGCCTTGATTAGGCCTTCGGTCTTCTTAGGATCAATCACAAAACTACAGATTTAAATCATAGTTTCAGAAAACTACAGATTTGCTACAGTAAATTTCAAACACATTGTATAAAATCTATAGTTTTGTGATAATGAGTATAAAATCTGTAGTTTTGTGATAATTTGAGTACAAAATCTGTAGTTTTGTGACAAATTAGATTCAAAATCTGTAGTTTTTTGAAATTATAGTTTAAATATGTAGTTTTGTGATAATTTTGGTAAAATACTTGTAGTTTTGTGAAATTTACTCATAATAATAATACTATCATCTGGAAATGGTTGCATACATATCGTCATGTTGAGCATAGAAATTAGGTGCTACCAAATTAGAAGTATAAGATTAACAAACGATGACCCCTGTCTTGCACCATCATGCATGCAAGCTAAAAAGAAAGGAGAAAATAAACTAGCCTTCGCATAGCTTCCGGTCAGGCTGCACAAAGGAATCATGATATTAACATGTAAGCTAAGCCCTGCCATGTTAATGATGTAAAAAGGATGCTCGTGACCATTTAACCACGCCAATAAACAATGTGTGCATGTAGCAGTGTGTTATATGTTCATTGTCCCTAAAATTCTCTTATAAACAGTACTAGCGTCAGCTTAGATAAAAGAACAGTTAAATACATATGCTCATGTCTTACTCTATGCTTAATGCTAGCTCAAACATATCCTGTCATACATACGGGCTGACAGAAAACTAAGAAAAAATAATCATCTAACTAGATTGCATATATAAACACGCTAGGTATATACTTCTACCGTTAATCAAATCACCACCTCGGTAGTAAATAAACTAAACTATAGTATCATAAACCAAACAACTATGCATGACGGCCAAATCACAAAGTTAAAACCAAATAAACTATCACTTCATACATACGTGAGAATATGTAGTGTTACGGTAAAATAAGGGGAATATTATGATATTCCGCCTTATCCGCGCATGGGCCATTCAACTGAGCGCGTTATGCCATATATGAATTATTTAAAGAAATTTCAAGCCATCTAGCATATCTACATGGTAAAATATATGTTGCGCACAAGCGTTGAAAACATTTATGTGCATGTACATATACATTAGAAATATGTCCAATTAAGTTTTTCGTCAAGCATTCATACGAGACGACAATATTGAAGATTTATTTTCATTTTATAGTTTTGTAATAGTAATATGCTGCAACCATCATGTAATTTTTTTATGTTGAAACTATTAATCAGGGATTTTCTCTTCAGAGATGTAATTAACATAATTTTATGTAAATATAAGAATTATGTAAGTAGAAACTCGCAATACCTAAAATTTATTTTTTCACATATATCAAATTTAAACCAAATTCAAACTTATCTCTTTAGATGAGGAGGCGCGTCGCCATCAACTTGTCTCGGCTCAAATTGATGAGTGGTGTCTGCGCGACAAGAGTGAGCCGCGTAAGCTGCGCATGTTTCATCGAAGCCTGTGGAAGCTATTATAGCATCTCCAATGGTCTCCTTAAAAAAAATCACCCAAAAAGATGTATTTTGGGGTCAGCAAAAAAATTTTGGAGCCAATTTTAATCATCTTCTCCAATAATTCTCTAAATATGTCTCAATATAATTTAAACTTAGGACAAGTCAGCAATTGGTTCCACAGCTGGTTGCATGCGAATTGAAATTAGGGACCTCAAAAAATTCCACAGATAAACCTCCGAAGAGAGGAATTGTTGGGGAGTCGGGAAAGTAGAGAGGGTTTAGCTAAGTTGTTGGTGTAGAATTTTTATATTATTTTCTTATACTTTGATTTAGGGATTAATACGAGCTTTTGAAGAAGCTCTTATAGTTGGAGATGATCTAATTCCACGTTCATATTACTGTTCAACCTCTCACGTGTCATTGATACATCGGCATAAATTTCTCTCTTAAATTCAGAGGACACCGATCACATGTTGCCTCACAGGATTGTCCCATGATTTCAGCCATTATTGAATGTTAGCTAAAATCCCAGTCTGAGAACAGTGGCCGGTCATCTGAGAGCTACAGTACAACAGCAAAGTAATCCTAACCGTAGATCTCACCAAACCAATCCAAAACACGGTTGGAATTTGGGTCTCAGAATTTAGACATATTACATCGCTAGCCGTTCTTGTTTATTGGCTGGCAACGAGGTGGACATATCTCTCCGAACTTTATAAAAACAGGCCGTTAACACGCTTACCCATAGCTCGCTCGGACACCACAGACATATTATCTCCCATCCGCCAATGGCGAAACCCACGGTCGTCTTGGTGCCTGTCTGGGGTATCGGGCACTTCGTGCCCATGCTCGAGGCCGGAAAGAGGCTGCTGGCGCGTAGCGGCCGCCGGCTCACGATCACCGTGGTCATCATGCCGGCACCGACGGCGAAGTTGGCGTCCGAGATCGATGAGCAAATGCAGATGGATGAAGCTGAGGACCCCGACATCTGTTCGCTCCGTGTCCCTTTCGTGGGGCCCCCGACCGGCTGCTCGGGAATCGAGGAGTTCGTCACCACCTACGTGCAGCTGTACGCGCCTCACGTCAAGACGGCCGTCTCCAGCTTGACGTGCCCGGTGGCCGCGGTCGTCTTTGACCTCTTCTGCACGGCGCTGCTCGACGCGACCAAGGAGCTCGGCGTGCCGGCCTACGTGTACATGATCTCCAGCGTCGCGATGTGCGCTCTCATGCTGCGGTCGCCGGCGCTGGACGAGGAGATGTCCGGCGAGTTCGAGGAGATGGATTGGGTGGACGTGCCGGGGCTCCCGCCAGTGCCACCATCCTGCCTCCCGACGGGACTGGAGAACAGGAAGATCCGGACGTACCAGTGGTTCCTTTATAACGGCAGGCGCTACATGGAAACAAACGGCATCATCATCAACACCGTAGCAGAGTTCGAGCTGCGCGTGCTCGCGGCCATCGCCGACGGCCGGTGCACACGAGGAATCCACCCCCCTCCGGTGTATACCGTAGGTCCTGTGGTACGATTCACTTCTTCACCCACAGCCGACCACGAGTGCGTCCGGTGGCTTGACTCGCAGCCTCAAGCATCGGTGCTGTTCCTGTGTTTCGGAGGAGGTGGGTTCTCCACCATGCCACAGGCGCACGAGATAGCACACGCTCTGGAGCGCAGCGGTCACCGCTTCCTGTGGGTGTTACGTGGCCAGCCAGCTCCCGGGACCAAGCAACCGACGGACGGCAACCTCGATGAGCTGCTCCCGTCGGGTTTCCTGGAGAAGACAAAGGAGAGAGGACTGGTGTGGCCTAAACGAGCGCCGCAGAAGCAGATACTGTCGCACGCTGCTATAGGAGGCTTCGTCACGCACTGCGGCTGGAACTCGATCCTCGAGAGCCTGTGGTTCGGCGTGCCGATGCTGCCGTGGCCGCATGGCGCGGAGCAGCACTACAACGCGTTCTTGCTGGTGGCGGAGATGGGTGTCGCCATGGAGATGGTGGACAGGAAGAAGAGCAACTTCGTGGAGGCGGCAGAGCTGGAGCGAGCGGTCAGGGCGCTCATGGACGGCCTCGAGGTGGCGAGCAAGGTGAGGGACAGGACCATGCAGATCAAGGCCGCGTGCCGAGCTGCTGTCGAGGAGGGCGGGTCGTCGTGCCTTTCGCTGCAGAGGCTCTGCGAGGTGCTCGTGGATGGCGCGGTGCCACCGAAGACTTGATGTGGACACCGTTCGTAGTGTTCTGTGTGTTGCTTTCACGTGCCAGTGCACAGATGCCGTGTGCCACGTTCTCTGTTTTTTTTACGTTCCTGCTCATGTGAGGGACCGGAACTTCGGAGCTGTTTGGTTGGATGAATTGTAACGTATTTGCATTGCAGTCTAATACTATTACGTTAAAATATATTTGTTTTAACTTACCCTGTAATCACATTTCAACCTATTCTATCCCCGAAACACCCCATCCCTCACCGTATTCACATCCATTACAGAGCAGTGAATTGTGCACGTCCACCCGAGTCCGACAGCGTGGTCCTCCTCCCCGCCGGTGCCGCGGCGCGACCCACTTTGCCATCGACGCACCACTTCTCCTTGCCGGTGTGACGCTCTTGCTCCCCGCCAGCGCAACGCTCTTTCTCCCCACTGGGCGATGCGCGCTCTTCCTCCCCACCGGCCTGCCCCTCCTCCATGTCGAGCGACGCGTGCTCTTCCTCCCCTCTCCCCCCACCGCGACGACAGGTGACGACCGTCAGGTTCCCCACCGGCGCGACACCCATCGTCCCCTCCAGAGTGCCCCTCCTCCCCTCTGGCGTGCCTTCCAATTCCCAGGACCACTACCCGTAACAACTAACCACCGATCTGGACAAAAAAAAAAAAAATCTCGTGCCAGCAGTATTGAACTCATCCCATTTCTAAGAGGAGCCCATACCAAAAGTAAGTGTTGAAACCCAAAAATCGTTAGACCACCGGAGTGTTCGGTACAATGCTGAGTATCCGGCAATCTCTCTCGGGTTTGAGGCATTTAGCCCACCGGAGTGTTCGGTATAATGCCGGACTATCCAGCAAGTTCTCTCGGATTCCGATTTTACACACCGGACCATCCGGCATAGTGCCGGACTGTTCGACAAACCCTCTCGAGTTGCAGTGTTTTGCACACCGGATCATCTGGCATAGTGCTGGACTGTTCGATAAACCCTGTCAGGTTCGGGTATTTTACATACCGGACCATCCGACACAGTACCGAATTATCCGGCAAGCCCTCTCGGGTCCGGAAAGATTGCACGACGGGCCATCCAGAACGGGACCGGAGTGTTCGTTGATCAGAGTGTTCGGCAAAGTGTCAGACTGTCCGGTAGTGTCGATTTAGGAAGTTTTTGGGTAGATCAAATCTATTTTTTTTAATGAACTGGAGGGGGGAGACCCCTACAGAGTATATATATTAATATAAAACAGAGTATCTACAATAACTGAAAATGAAAAGAAACAACCAAAGAAAAAGAAAGTAAACAACACTATGGAACCGATGAGAGCCAGCTCTTGATCTCTTCTGCTAAAGAATCTTTAGTTCTATAAGTCAGGAGGAACAGTTCTTTTTTGAATCTTTCTTTGCAGTTCTCTACAACTGGGTCAATTTGATTAAACAGCCAATTATTTCTTGTCACCCATATACTCCAGCACATCAAAATGATAATGTCCTTGAAGAAAGAAACTTTGAGTTTTTCCCTCAGATATTGAAAAGTCTGTAAAGGCTGTAAGTGTGAAGGCATTGTGATACCAATTGAATTCCAGCAAGCTTTTGCAAAATTGCATCTAATGAATAAGTGACGCCGAGTTTCTTCTTTTTGCCAGATGCATAATTCACAGTCATAAGATTCTAAATCCATGTTCTTCCTTTTTAACAAACCCCTTGCGTTTAATCTGTCCTTTATAAGAAACCAGAAAAAAACTTGATGTTTTGGTTGACATGAAGATGCCCAAAGCCATCTATAAGCTGGATGTAATTGTTGATGATCCATCAGAATTTTGTAAGTTCTTGAAGCAATGTAAAAGGCTGAATTTTCCCTGTTTCCATATATCCTTTTGGTGATTAAAAGTAAGACTCAAAAGCGAGTTCATTAGCTGTTGCAATTCATTATAAGCTTTTGCTGATAAAGGCAGATGAAAGTGAGAATAGATGTCTTCTTGGGAGAGGGCTTCAGAGACTAACAGATTCTGATTCTTAACAAAAGAAAAAAGATGTGGATAAACCATTCGTGGCACTTGATAATTCCACAGATCCTGCCATAACAATACTGTACTGCCATCTCCCACTTTCACAACTTCTATCCCTTTAAACTGATCCAATAATTTAACAACATCACGCCACCAAAATGATCCTTTTTCTGTTGTCCTGGCAGTCGACCATTTTGGTAGTAATTATTCCATAATAAGTGAACCCATGGCAAGTCTTCCTTGTTATAAAACTTATGAAGGTTTTTAATTAGAAGAGCTTCATTTTGCACTCTGAGTTTGATAATTCCAAGTTCACCTTCATTTTTTGGTCTTGTGACCATATTCCAAGCAGCAAGGGGTTGCTTTTTGTTATTAATGTCAGATCCACGCCATAGACAGTGCTTTCTATAGGTATCAATCTGATTCAAGACTCTTATTGAAATTTTTAACGTGCATGTTTCCTAATTGAGAGGATTTGTTGCTCCACCGAGTAAGATCATCCCATTTCTATAAAACAGAAGCCCGGCTAGTTGAGGGATATCCCAATCAAAACTATTATTTGTCTTTACATTTTCGTCTCTCCAAACCCTAATTTCCTCACTCGATCTCCATTTGCTGTCTTCCTTCGTCCCAGCGACGTTTGAAGCCGATTCAGCTTGCTTGACCGAACCCGAAACAATCCTAAAAACATCTTCCTCCGATGGTCCCCCCAAAGCGGTAGAAGGTTTTCTAGATACTGTCCCAATCCAGCATCAAAGCGGTGCTGGCATTCTCGCACACGGATGTAAAAGTAGAGCGTTGGTTCGAGATGCGTCAACAGTAAGGTTCGTGGCACCCTCGTGAACGCCCGTTGCAGAAAGCTCGCCCGTAGCTTAGCAGCGGCAGGATGGGTGACGGAATAGAGCCTCTGAAAACTTGGGGTCCCCAATTCATCGATTTGGGAATTAGAGTGAGGAATGGCCGGTAGCAGAGGCTGGGCGAGCAGCGTGGAATAGAGGGGCAGTAGGGGCAGCGCTTGTGCGGGCAACCAGGGGCACGGAGCAGGTGCCATTTGCGGCAGAGAGAAGAGAGGGAGGAAGAAGATGAACCGGAATGACCGATGCTGCAGGGCTGGCGCTGGGGAGTGGGGGTGCTGGGCTGGGACAAAAGAATGAGGATGACGGTCCACGTTGAGAAAAATAAGTTTGAGCATTTCCTGAATTTTCTAGTTGAAGTGAAAAGATTCAAGTTCAAGATGAATACAAATAAACTCTGGCGAACAAAAGCTGAATAAATATAAATCACAAACTTGATAAATTTCCAAATTTTATAACTTTATAAAATTTCAAAATTAACAAAGTTTTGTTTTAGTTAAAATTTTAAATCTTGAAAATCTGCTAGGATTTTTGAGTTAGTGAAAATTTAAATTTGGTCAAATTTTGGGACGTTTCATTAAGTATGAAGATATAATTGAAGATTCCAACTCAAGAAATATTTGAAGGATGCTGGTTTTTTATAGAACATAATGTCTGCTTAGTTATGGAGTCCTATCTTTACTATTTTAAAATTAATATCTGATACATTCCTATATATTTTGAAAAAAATAGCATTGGAGTTATATAATTAGCTATCAGTGTATTTAAATATTGAGCAATTTGCATAAGTCACCCTAGTTGTGAAGCTAATTGTATGTTTGAACTTTTTTTTAGGTTTGCACATTTGATCTTGATTTTTTAAAATGAATAATGAGATTGACCCTACTCGGTGTTAAGTCTTATGTAAAAAAAACATGTTTGCCCTTCCACTATTGATCATATTTTTCATTTGTTTTGTACAATTGATCTGTTTGTAGGAAAAAAAAAATTCTAAAAGGATATAAAAAATTCAGCAATAAGTAAATGTATTATGAATATAATTTAAGTTAAAATTTGAATGTTTTGACAACATTTTGAATAAAATTTATTTTTTAAAATTTCAACAGCAAGGCTAGTTCTGTCTTTTTCCCATGACCTTCATTATCTATTGATTTTTCTTATTTTTTAAATCATTAAAAAATTTTGCTGCTAACAGTGTTAGAAATCAGGGTCAAACGGTAGCTCCACTTTGTAAAATCAAGGTCAAATGCGCAAATCCTAAAAATTAGGATCAAACATATAATTAACTTGTTAATTTGGGTCACTGATGCAATTGTCCCTTAAATATTTTGTATTTCGCACTGGTGCCCCAAATACATAGAGACAGCCCAACAGAGCCACATCACCAGCAATTGACGTCTGGGACCGGCGCCATCCTTTGTACTCAGGATGCCCCACCGGCAGGCGCATTTGCTTGCTTGATGCTAGCCTCGAGCCTAGAATTGCGCATCGACTAGCAGCAGCTTGTCCTTCCTCGATTCCTCTTCCGCGGCGAGAGCTTCGACATCATGGTGGTCTCGTGCTCCCCGGTGCGGCGGCCTCCTCGTCTACCCCAGATCTGCAAGAAGAAGGCGTCTAGATGTGCAAGAAGATGGCTCGTCAACCATGCTTATTGTGGGATGTACTGAAAACCCCAAAAAAACATTCAGAAAATGAGAATGGGAAACTGACAAAACGAACGAAGAAAATATTTAACCGTATCTGATCCTGTTTTCCACGTTTAAATTTTCGTTTCCATCTGTTACAGTTTAATTCCGGGCATGTGAAAATGGAAGCTGAAATACAGGAAACGATATACCGTCAGGACTTGTCCGATTTTCAGCCCTACCCTCTCAATTCTTAAATTGTTGTCGCCGTTGAATTCTAATATCAATTTTGACTTTTCATCTTATTAAAAAGTTAATTCAAAAATGCAAAATTATAAGTTGTGGTGCAAATAAGTTTATTGATAAAGTAAGTTGTGAGAATACTTATTTTGATCCTTTAACTATGCACCAAAGCTTAATTTAAATTCCTGAATTTTGGTTAGAGACTCAGATTACGCTTACTTTTGACTCAAGAACGGAAAAGGTCCTGTCACCCAAATTACACTTACTTTTGACCCGAGTCTTTGTCAGATCTTGAGTTCACCCCTGACAAGAAAAAGTGAAGGGTCTATTGGCAGCAGCAAAAGTGGCGCAGGACGGATGGGCCTCCACATCTTGGGAAGATTGAGCTGCGATACCATGGAGTTGTTAGAGTATTTGTAAGGTTTTCCAAATAACATTCTATAAATCCAAAGGCACCCACACATATAGAAGAAAAATATTGCGTTTATTCGGAGCTCTTGTGTATAAATAGAGGGGGTGAGATGTCGTCCAGAACACACACAACTATTTTCTCATTCTCCTCTTCCTTGAGTGCTGCGCTGCTCTGTCTTTCTCACCCGTCGCCGACGTACCATCGGCACCGCGAGAGCTAGTCTCCGAAACCCACGTCCCCTCGTGTCTCTGCACGGGGTAGGGGTCCTATAAAGTTTTTTTGAAGCGCCTCCGCGCCTGCTCACTGTTCGTCTGCTTTCCCTCGACGCCGTTCGACTGCTTCCTCTTCGCTTCGGTCACGTGCTGCATCTACATCGACATTTTGCTTTATCTACTATTTACACAATATTTGCGCCGACAACCCCACTGTAATAATGACATGCCTATCTTTTATTCTGCTATTTATGTGCATTTTGTTTCTAGCACTAGAGAGATCACGATTGCTTCGATAAATTTGAATCGTAGTGCTAGTATGCATCATACGTAGTATTCCAAACCAAGTTACTATTAGTCTTTTTCTAATTACTGGAATTAATTTAATCATCACTAAAATACGATTATTTCCAATAATTCAAAAACTTTATAGGCATTTAGTGATGGTTGGATTTGCTGGTGCGATGAAACCGAAGAAGTTCAGTGGTGTGAACTTCAAGAGATGACAGACGAGAGTCCAACTGTGGCTCTCGGCTATGGGCGCGTTTTAGGTCGTGGGTAATCCTCCTACACAGCCTCTTGCAAGTAAGAAAGAGGTGCAAAAATTTATCGCGGCGATGGTGATTTTCGTCGGATGCATCCTCAGTGTTCTCTCTGACCAGTTGTGCGATGTGTACATGTACATCAAAAGTGTCACATAATTGTGAGAGGCACTTGAACATATGTTCTCAGCCTCAGATGCTGGCACGAGCTGTATGTCATGCAGCAGTACCACGACTTCAAAATGGTGAATAACCGTTCTGTCGTGGAGCAGACCCATGAACTTCAACTCATTGTGAGATATCTCGAACAGATTGGATGTCAGTTGCCTGACAATTTTATGGTAGGGGGCATTATTGTCAAGTCACCTTCATCATGGAGAAACTATGCAACATCTCTGAAACATAAGAGATGTTTGAAGATTTGTTGGCTGGTCTTAATGTTGAAGAGAAGGCTCGGGCAAAAGATGCTCCACCAAGAGCACCTGAATGGCAGTCCAGTGCCAATATGATGCAGCACGCTGGTAGGAAGAACCTGAAGGGAAAAAGAAAAGCTGTACAGACTACTAAATTCAAGAAGAAGATGAATATGGATGAGATTGTCTGGTTTGTGTGCGGTGAGAATGAACATTTTGCCAAAAAGTGTCGTAACCGCAAGGGCAAGAACAATTAGAAGGGGCAGAAGTCTGCCATCGTGACCATTGGTGACTCCAGTGTAGGCTCTGGGTATGATAATTTACCTAGTGTTTTCTCTTTTTATCAATCTAATAATTGGTGGATAGACACATGAGCCAACATTCACGTTTGTTCTGATATATCTATGTTTTCATCTTACCAGACCGCGCGAGGTTCAACCGTCATGATGAGGAACGGCTCTCATTCTTCTGTTCTTAGTATTGGTTCAGTCGATCTGAAGTTTACTTCGAGAAAGATCGTGTGATTGAACAAGAATCTTTAGTGGATCTCTTCTCTGTCGAGATGGATTCAAGCTGGTCTTTGAGTCGAATAAAGTAGTCGTGTCGAGATTTGGCCAATTCATTGGCAAAGACTGCTAGGCTTGTTCCATTTTTTTCTTTCAGATTTCTCAAATAAAATTGTGAACCATGTGTGTGATTCAAACAATTCTAAGGCTGATATATGGCATTCTCGTTTGTGTCATATTAACTTTGGTTGTATGTCGTGGCTATCCAGTATGAGTTTAATTCCGAAGTTACCTACTATCAAAGGTTCTAAATGTCAAGCTTGTGTGCAAGAAAAGCAACCTTGTAAGCCTCATAAAGCTGTAGACGAGAGAAACTCGACATTACTAGAACTCATTCATTCTAATATCTGCGAGATGAATGGTGTGTTGACAAATGGAGAAAAAAGATACTTTATTACTTTAATTGATGATGCAACTAGATACTGTTGTGTATCTTCTAAAAACTAAAGATGAGACGTTAGAATGTTTTAAGACTTATAAAGCTGAGGTGGAGAATCAACTAGAAAGAAAAATAAAACGAGTTAAGTCTGATCGTGGTGGAGAATACTTTTCCAATGAGTTTGATCTTTTCTTTTCAGAGAATGGAATAATTCATGAACGAACACTTTCCTATTCACCTCAATCTAGTGGGGTTGCCGAAAGAAAGAACCAGACGTTAATGGACTTTATGAGTGCCATGTTAGAAACATCCGGTGAGAGGCTGTTTTGGCAGCTTGTCATGTTCTGAATAGAGTTTCTACTAAGAACAGTGATGTTACTCAATATAAAGGATGGAAGGGAAGGACACCTTCACT
The DNA here is from genome assembly GCA_001602295.1 of Zoysia matrella. NCBI lineage: Eukaryota > Viridiplantae > Streptophyta > Magnoliopsida > Poales > Poaceae > Zoysia > Zoysia matrella. The sequence goes on from BCLG01003220.1 coordinate 24,840, forward strand.
TCTGCCATGGTTAGCATACCAATAAATAAGAAGCGCAAGCTCGGACCTAAAACAGTTAATTTCATCTTAGGATATGCACATCATAGTACGGCATATAAGTTCTTATTAATAAAAATCTGAAACACCTGATGTTTCAGTTGATTCATTTTTGGAGTCTTATGATGTCACTTTCTTTGAAAATATTTTTCTATTGAAAGATGCATATTCTCCATCTAGTTCATCATTTGATTTGACTCCTGAACCCATACCTGTGATTAATTCATTTGAGCACCTGCATGAAAATGAGAAGGACGACAGTGAAGTAGCTTTTCGAAGGAGCAAGAGACAGAGGATTGCAAAATTCTTTGGTGATGACTTCACTGTGTACCTTGTGTATGATACTCTCATAACCATCTCAGAGGCATATGCATCGCCTGATGCAGAATACTAGAAGGATGCAATCCGTAGTGAGATGGACTCTATCGCTGCCAATGGGACGTGGGAAGTAACAGACCGACCACTTGGTTGTAAGCCAGTGGGATGCAAGTGGGTGTTTCAGAAGAAGCTAAGACATGAAGGTACTATTAAAAAGTATAAGATAAGGCTTGTGGCTAAAGGGTATACTCAAAAAGAAGGTGAGGATTTCTTCGATATTTACTCACTCATTGCCAGGATGACTACCATCCGGATACTATTATCCTTGGCTGCCTCACATGGTCTTCTCGTTCATCAGATGGATGTGAAGACAACTTTTCTTAACGGAGAGCTAGATGAGGAGATATATACGGATCAGCCTGATAGATTTATAGTAAAAGGACAAGAGGATAAGGTGTGTAGGTTACTTAAATCCTTGTACGGCTTAAGCAAGCACCCAAGTAAGAAGTTTAACAAAACTTTAACCTTGGCTAGGTTTACAGTGAATGAAGCCGATACTTGTGTATATTACTGCTATGGGGGTAAAAGTGTAATCCTGTGTTTGTATGTCGATGACATACTTATTTTTTGGACAGGTCTCGAGGAGATAAATGATGTAAAATCATTCTTATCCCAAAATTTTGACATGAAGAATTGTGGGTGAAGCGGATGTGGTTCTGAATATTAAACTAAACAAATGAGAGAATGGGATTACCCTGTTGCAATCCCATTATGTGGAAAAGGTATTGAGCCGTTTTGGCTACATGGACACCAAACCTTTTACAACTCCTTATGATCTTAGTCTAATACTTCAAAAGAACTGATGACTAGAAAAGGATCAATTGAGATATTCCCAAATCATTGGGTCACTGATGTATCTAGCTAGCGCAACTCGCCCTGACATCTCGTTTGCTGTCGGCAAACTGAGTAGATTTACATCTAATCAAGGAGAAGATCATTGGCGTGGTATTGATCGACTGTTGCGTTATTTAAGAGGCACAATGAGTTATGTAATTCACTATTCAGGATATCCTAGTGTACTCGAAGGATATAGTGACTCAAATTGGATTACAGACGTCGATGAGCAAAAGGCCACTAGTGGATATGTTTTCACTTTAGTTGGCGGTGCTATCTCATGGCGATCCTGTAAACAAACGATTCTTACTAAATCCACTATGAAGGCAGAGCTTACGACTCTAGACACAGCTTGTACTGAAGCTGAGTGGTTGAGAGAATTGTTGATGGACTTACCTGTGGTTGAAAAACCAATACCGACTATTCTCATGAACTATGATAATCAAATAGCTACGAAGGTGAGCAATAGTCAGGATAATATAAAGTCCAACAAACATGTGAAGCGCAGATTGAAGTCTGTCAGAAAATTGAGAAGCTCAGGAGTAATAGCTGTGAAATATATCTATACAGTTAAAAACCTAGCAGATCCCTTTACTAAGGGATTATCGCGCACTGTGATTGATAATGCATTGAAGAAAATGGGATTGATACCCATGTGTGTGATCGGAGATCCTGTGAATTAGGAACTGGGAAGAACAAACTGTTAGTTGACGGGAGAGTACAGCTTATTGCTAACCCACTTCGTTGGAGATGCAATACTCTCATTTCTATAAGGCAGGCGAACTATCATCCTAATGTATTCTGAGGCTTTTATAGCAAGATACTGTCTTACAGAGTATTCTTGTAAGAACATACCTATATGAGTCTAACTGCTAGTCACAGTTTATAAGAATGGAGTATTTTTTAAGAGACTAATGAAAGGAGACATGAGTATGACTTATAAGCTACACCCGCGGGGTTGACACTTGGCAGTCAAGTACTAGTAAGGTCTCAGGTGAAACTCATTCACACCAAACTGTCAATTCAAGGCTGAGTCCATTGCGCAGTTGTGAGTGTAGCTTGAGGTTCTAGGTGGATGTTCAATCTTAATTAGTCTCCATTGAAAAACTAATATATTAACAATAGTTTTGTACGAGGAGAATTTGAAGCGTGCCTCCGGGATCTAGTGTGGGATTGTTAGAGTATTTGGAAGGTTTTCTAAATAACATTTCATAAATCCCAAAGGCACCCACATATATGGAAAAAGAATATTGCGCTTATCAATTTTGGCAAACAATTATTCTTGTGATGGCAGGCTGGTTACCATATTCGTATAAATGTTAGGCTAGTTATTATATTTATATAAATGGTAGGTTGGCTACTATATATACGGGTGCTATACATGACAGCTTGCTTACCATATACGTGTGAACTCTTATATATAAATAGAGAGGCGAGACGTCGTCCAGAACACACACAACTATTCTCTCATTCTCCCCTCCTTGAGTGTTGCGCTGCTCTGTCTTTGTCAATCGTCGCCAACATGCCATCGGCACTGAGAGAGCAGGTCTTCGAAACCCACGTCCCCTTGTGTCTCTGCACGGGACAGAGGTCGTATATAAGATTTTTGAGAAGCGCCTCTGCGACTGCTTGCTGTTCGTCTGCTTCCCCTCGACGTCGTTCGACTGCTTCCTCTTCGCTTCGGTCACGTGCTGCGTTTACATCGATGGTATGCTTCATCTACTATTTACGCAATATTTACGCTGATAACCTCACTGTAAAAATGACATGCCTCTCTTTTATTTTGTTATTTATGTGCATTCTGTTACTAGCACTAGAGAGATTACGATTGCTTTGACAAATTTGGATCGTAGTGCTACTACGCATTATACACGTAATATTTCGAATCAAGTTATTGTTAGCCTTTTCTTAATTACAAGAATTAATTTAATCATCACTAAATTCTCGGAGTGCAGGGGATGCACGCCAATGGATGGGGTCGCTTATTAGGGCTGATGCGCATGGACCATGCAGTCGTGCAAAAGATGGCGACGGCCCCGAAAAATGGGGAAAAAGCTGAACGCCCACCAAGCAAATCCAAACAACTGAACAAGCCGCAAGAAAAGATGGGCGAACGAGGCCAATGACATACGCAAAATAGCAGACGCTAGGCGTTGCCATAGTTGTCAAGTCGGCGATCGAATTATTGTAGTCCCTCTGCTCCTATTTACTCCTATTTGTCATCTTAGCCACTTTAAGTTCCTTCATTTTTTTAATCTATTTCCTTCCTTATTTCTCAATGTATCTTTCTCTATTTTCAAAAATACATCTATATCTTTATATTTCTTTTTCTCGTTTTTAATATATTCCATATTTTCCATCCTTTTAATTCCCGTGTTCAAAGGAAAAGAAAAGTAGTACTCTCTTTATCTCAAATTATAAATCATTATGAGCTTATCAAATTTTATCAAATTATAAGTCGTTTTCACAATTTAAAATACTTTTTTTCTCTTTCCAATATATTTCTATTTTATCTGTCTGCTCCTCTATTTTAAAATATCTCACCCTTTTCAATTTTTTTAATTCTCATGCTCTCGATCTCAAAACAGCTTTACCCATCGGCTTAAGCTTTTGAGGTTAATTGGTTAGTGCATGCAACTCAATATGGTATTAGAGCAAGAGGTCTCGAATTCAAATCCTAGCGGACGTAATTTATTAAAATAAATTATAGCCTCACTTCTATTTCACATTTGTGTTTACGAGAGCTACATGTGATAAAGAGTGATGAAGTAATAAATTGCTCACATTCTTTGTCAATTTAAGTTTTTGAGCTCAATTAATTGATGCATACAACCTAATATATTGGTTTCGACTTTGCCGCGCTCTGTGTCGTCAGCGTGTCCCTGTTCACTGTTGATGTGTCCACGTCCTGATTTAAACCTCGTCATCCATGGCTTCGGGACAAGAAGGTATGTTGGTTCTCCGTATTTATTATTATTGGCGACTCTGAATTCTGATTTTTTTTTAAAGAAAATACAAAGTGGTCTTTTGTATTTTCCTAAGACGTGACAGCACACTGGAATCGGAAGCCGAGGAAGTGGTATATTCATGAACAGTGCAATCAACGGTGATCTGCTGCCGTGTCGCTACAAGATGGGCCCGGGCCCACGCGACTGTAGTCGGCACGCACGGCAGCGAGTCCCAGCGCGTAGCAATGTGGTGTTCATGGAGAAAAGAAAGGACGGGGGAGGGGGGAGGGTTGAGCTTCCACCAAGTCTAGTAGAGATACAACATGCCTGACTTCTTAATTAATTTGGACTCGTTTGGAACAAGCTATTTCCAAAGTGATTATATGAAAAATCCTGATTCTATCAAGCTGTTGTCCAGATAAACCGAGTGTTGAGCAATCGAATGATTTTCGCTATAGATTCTCTAGGCAGAGCTCATAGACAAGGTGCTGGAGCGCGAAGTGTCCCCAGCCGAGCTTGTCGACGGTGTGACAATCAAGTTCCTACCCCAGTGCAAGAATGGCTTCCACGACGAGGATGTCGACCTGTGGCACGACCATTCAAACCTGCCCGCTCTGGTGCATAGAGGCGACGTACAGAAGCCACGAGGCTGAGCTGCCACTAGGGCTAGTCCATCACCACCGCTTCGGAGTCGAAACAGATCCGGTGGGTTCTCTCATTTCTTTGCATATGTGTTCTATGAAAGCAGTCCAAATCAATTCTTAGCGACACTATGGTGAAGTCGTTGAGAGATACAGCACCGGTATAGCGCTGTTTGGGACTCTTGGCCATTTAATTTCAATGGAAACCAGTTGGACGTTGTTCCAAACCGGATCTTTGTCAAATATAGATGCCATTTGGGGAAAAAAAAAAATTCTCTGCGGACCGTTCGCACGGCGCCGCGCTGCGAACCGAGCCTCGATCGCTGCCGCGTGGTCCCCGTGGAAGATCGAATGGGAGCCTCGCTCGCTCGTTCCCAACGGCTCGCTGCGCGCTCGGTCCCTGTCGCGGAGTCCTTTATTGGCTCAGCTTAGAGGCAACGGCTCTTCTCTCAATCCCAAATCACCTCGCTCATCCACCTCGCTGCTGCCACTGCCTCAATCCACATCGTCACCGTCTCAGTCCTCGGCTGCACTCGATCAGCGTCACAGCCTACTGGTTTTTCTTTCGATTGCAGCGTCTTGCAGCAGTCAGCATGCACAACATCAAGCACTGATAAGGCCGGCAATTTTTTTTTGCACCAGCCGACTGTGTTCGGAATCGAGAGAGCGGAGCTGCTCCATGGCCGGCGGTTGCTAGCGCCGAGGACGATGATGGAGACCCAGGGTGAGGGGCACAATCCGGTAGAGGGCTGCGAACTGGAATAAACCGTCTCCCCGCCAATGGAATGCGCCGCGAGCGAGCCATCATCGAGCGGCTGGGAACGAGCGAGGCACCCCCGTTCGATCTTCTACCGGCACCACGTGGCAGCGATCAAGGCTCGGTTCGCAGCGCGGCGCCGTGCGAACGGTCTGCAGAGTATTTTTTTCCGCCATTTGTACCTTCCACCTCTAGAGACACGGGTGCGGTTGAAACAGGAATAACCAATACACATGGCTGGCCAGCTCGACCTCGTCATGTTGGGATCTGATCGCTTTCGCAAAAGTCATATACTGCCACGTAATTATGTGCGCCTGCATAACCTCAGCATGAACATCACATCAGCATCTATATCAGCCTAGAATGTCCAAACCAGCTTCATCAAGACATCAATGGGGTCCGGATCTTCTAGAGGGGTGAAAAAAATTCAACCTACCGTAGGAAATGCTGTGAAATGAGAGCTACAGTAACTGAGAGGGGCGCAATAGTGTCTTGAATTAACATTTCAGTAAAATACTATTTGGGAGTGCTTTTCATGAGGTTTTTACCATTCGCTGTCTGCTGTAGCATCAAATCTTAGTCATTGGTTTCGAATCGAATGGTTAAAAAGGGTCCAAATTCTGCTGCAGTCCACCCCTTGAATTTTCCTCCCGATTCAGGAACCCGTTCGCGATGGAAAACGATTGCACTACTGGAAACATCCTTTCGGCGTCCTCGCTGTGACTGGCTTCGCACCTTGTGCAGTGCATCCATCTGTCATTTAATGCCTGAAAGAAATGTAGGGAGGAGAGCAACGAGACAACGATCGATAGCAACTGAGACAACTAATCAATCCTTGTTCGAGAGAGCCCCGAGCCCGGCGATCTTTCTTTAAAACTAGAACGTGCCTCGACTCTTTGAGCTGAGCAATTCTAAAAGCTTTAGATTGAGAGCAAAACAACGTACTCTAGCATTACCATACCATAGTCCACAGCAAGCCAGCCATGACGAGCCCGACCATCGTGCTCCTGCCACTATGGCCACCGGGCCACATCTCCTCCATGCTAGAGGCCGGCAGGAGGCTGCTGCAACACAGCGGCGGCGGCGCCCTCTCGCTCACGGTGCTCCTCATCCCGCCGCCGGCGGACTCGGACGCGTCCGACGTCACCGGCCAGATCGACCGCGAGGCGGCCTCCGGCCACTCCGTCACCTTCCACCGCCTCCCGGCCGTCGAGCACGACTCCGGCCTCGTCCACCCATCCGAGTACGTGGAGCTGTACGCGCGGCACGTAAGGGAAGCCGTCGCGGGGTTGAAGGCGCCGGTCGCGGCGGTCGTCGTTGACTTCTTCAGCACGATGCTGCTGGACGTCGCGCACGATCTCGCCGTGCCGAGCTACGTGTACTTCACGGCCAGCGGCGCGTTGCTGTCGCTCATGCTACGATTGCCCGCGGTGCTCGACGAGGTCGCGGTAACGTTGCGGGAGGAGACAGCGGAAGGGTTCGTGGACGTGCCGGGACTGCCGCGGGTGCCGGCCAAGTTCATGCCGTCGCCGGTGGAGAACGACTACGCGTGGTTCGCGTACCACGGCCGCCGCTTCCTCGAGGCCGAAGGCATCGTCGTGAACTCCGCGGTGGAGCTCGAGCCAGACGTCCTCGCGGCCATCGCCGAAGGCCAGTGTGCGCCCGGCCACCGCGCTCCCACTCTATACCCGGTCGGCCCCGTGCTCTCGCTGAAGAAGCCGAGCGCCGGTGACGATCAGCATCAGTCGTCTGAGCAGACGTCACACGAGTGCGTGCAGTGGCTCGACGCGCAGCCTCCGGCGTCCGTCGTGTTCCTCTGCTTCGGGAGCAGGGGGTGGATGAGCGCGGAACAGGCGCGCGAGGTGGCCGACGGGCTCGACCGCAGCGGCCACCGCTTCCTGTGGGTGCTGCGGGGACCACCGTCCGACGCCGCCTCGCGGTACCCGACCGACGCGGACCTCGACGCGCTGCTCCCGGACGGCTTCCTCGAGAGGACGAGAGACAAAGGCCTCGTGTGGCTGCGGCACGAGGCCGCGGTGGGCGCCGCAGCCGGAGATCCTCGCGCACGCCGCCGTGGGCGGCTTCGTGACGCACTGCGGGTGGAACTCCATCCACGAGAGCCTGTGGCACGGCGTGCCGATGGCGCCGTGGCCGCTCTACGCCGAGCAGCCGCTCAACGCGTTCGTGCTCGTCGCGTGCATGGGCGTCGCGGTCGAGCTCAGGACCCGCGCGGGGAGTGATCACTGGAGCTTCGAAATCGAGGCGGTTGAGCTGGAGCACGTGGTGCGGAGCCTGTTGGGCGGTGACGAGGCCGGGAGGAAGACGCGGGAGAAGGCCGCCGAGATGAAAGCGGCGTGCCGGAACGCCGTCGCGGAGGGCGGGTCGTCGTACGTCACCACGCAGAAACTGGCGCACGATATGCTGGCTACTGACGTGACGGGTAAGCAGCGACCCAGCCCATGGTATGATCTCGTGATCGACACGAACCCTGTGCCTACAATGCCGCCCTGCAGTGTGGCAACGCGTGATATATTGTGCAAGACTGTTGATCAATATTGGTAAATATTACATTTATCTCAGTATAAACTTATTTTTAGTTTTTGTTGACTGCCGTTTTTGACTAATTATTTTTATAGATTCAGTTAAATTTAAAAATCTAGTATTTATACTTTTAAATTCATTAAAAAAATATTTTTATAATATATAAAATTTATATCATTAAAAATAATTAAATATATTAAAATCATTGTTAAAAGTCATAGTCAACAAAAACTAAAAATAAACTTCTATTAGGACGAAAGGAGTATGGAGTATGGATTATGTTTGTATAATCTTTCAGTCATAAACATTGGATCGTTATGTATAAGTCTCTTTGCATTTTTGTTCCTCCTTCTGTAGTTAGACCGTTTCGGAATAAAAAGGCCTTCATATGAATATACGAACGTGCTCTCCAGTGGTTTCCACCTAAACAAGAACAAATCTGTGGGTTCTCCCCAACTAAAAACGGGTGGCTAAGCCTTTGTTTACTAGATCAGTCAAAAGTTCCCTAACTGGGCCAACATAATAATCAATAAGTTGAAATTTACCATAGCATGATTATAATAACATATTTAAAAGTTATCTCCACTTCTTTAAAAGCCTGAGTTGGTGATGTTTTGCCTTTCAACGAACAAGGATATTCACTGTTGGATCCCAATCCAACAACATTGACAGGTTACACCGCGTTAGTCCTGGCCAGCTGGCCGGGCTTAATGGGCCGGCATGAGGCCCAACCAATTTGGCTCGACACGGGCACGGCCCGGCCCGATGGCCTAGTGGGCTGTGTCGGCCCGAAGCATGACAGGCCTGACTTCAAGCCGTTGGGCCGACCCAAGCACGGCCCGGGCGTAGGCACGATAAGACACGTGGGCCCTGATCTACTTAAAAAGGAAAAACATGAGAGGGATTCTGATTTCTCACCACAGATCGAGGCGCAATGGATCAGTGGTGGTTGACGGGATCTGAGACAGTCGACCGGGCGTGGACAGGGAACAGAGTACGGTGATGCGGACGAGAACGACGCGCGGCTCGGCGTGGAACGGCGACACGCGAACCGGGGCGACGCGGAGTGGCGCGCGGATCGAAGAGGCGACACGGGACGGAGGCGTGAATCAGGGACGACGCACGGACGGAGTCGGAACCGGTCGCGCGTGGGGGTCGAAGCGGAGGCGGTGTAGCGCACCTCGTTTCCGAGATGCACTGTGATACACATATCAGTCCCTAGATCAGTAGCTGATATGCATAACACAACAGAATGTATATCGAAAGCATACTTCGAAAGAAAAAACTAACCTGAGGCAGGACTTTTAGTGGTCACACCATGAGGATCTCTACGATCCTACACTGGTTGACCAACTAAAAGCAGAGCAGGCAGCGAACACCAGGGCCCAAATCCACAAGCAGACTTGGGAAGCAAAACGAAGCCAGCACAACACCTACGCGATCCTCACTGTCTAAAACCACAAATACAGACGGGTGAGTACATAAGGTACTCAGCAAGCTCCAACACTAAGCAAAGGTATAACTATAGATGCACATTAGTTGTAGCAAGGATGAGACAGCAAGATCCATGTTGCAAAAAGCCAGTTTTATGCAAGGTTCACTACAGAAGATTTCAAAAGAGAGTGAAGACATTCATTATCCATATATTAATAAGTTGGATCTGGGGGAGTACAAATCGTTCCCGTCAGTTCCCTAATTTTTAACTGGAAGGGCCTCCACTATCCCCTCTAGACACTTTTCAAAACACGGGTAGCTATGCCCACTCACACTTCAAGGCAGTATAGAAAATCTAATCGTAGGGCGCCCGAACAGTAGCATGTCAATACCGTGACAACGGCCTATCCGAAAGGATTTTTAACTCTGCAGAGGTTGTACACTGTAACCTGTGAGGTTATGCTACTTCTGATCATTAGAGTTGCATAACGCTTATTTCACATCTACGCAGTTTTCCACAGATTCCACGCAAGGTGCAAACAGGGGTCATCCCTTAGGGTTTTTCAGGCCGTCGATGACGCGTCAGTACATTCCCGGAGCCGAGTCGTGAATATCCACCACATTCACGCCTTTTCCTGGTCCCCTCTAATCCCCGGGTATTACCAAACCAGGGGCTATATCCGCGGGCTTACGCTCCCGTGACGCGGGCAATTACCGTTGAAGGCCAGGCATCGAGTTATCTCACGCCCTTCTCCTGTTCCCTTGTGTCTTCACTACCGACCCCCCCCCAGTGGTTCGATGTGGAAAGAATACGTAGAGAGAATAAGTCCTGCATAAAATGTACAGGTTCTGTGGTTGCACGGAAATTATCAAGTCGAGGGCTAACGAACCGGTCCTTATATGGCAGGGTGGCGGTCTCGTCCACGGCAGGTGGACCACAGCGAAGCCTACACACCTATCACCATCACCTCAGGTGAGCCCCACCCCACGGCCAGAAACATCCCCTTTTCTCCTAGCACCAGTTGTTCTAATCCCGTCCCTTTTTATTTGTACTCACACCACCAAACTCTTTCAACTCATTTTGCAAATTAATGGTATATGGTGTGGTGGTGCGGAGCACCGTAAATGGGGTCAGATCTAGCACAAGGTAATATCCGTTCCGTAAAACTATTTAGGAACAGAATCCCTATGGCTATCAAGGACACTTCGTTAATAGTTTTCAAGAAAGGTATTCATATCTATACAGCAAGTTACTGACATAAATATAAATACCTAAGAACAAGTAGGATTATGACTAACACAACATTTTAAACCAAAATATCATGCATAGCAGAATAAATAGGCACTATAGGAGCATTAGCAAATTATAGGTTCAATATGAGGTTAGAGCTTGCCTGCAAACTCCTTAATCTTCAAGCTCGAAGTTGAAGGCTTCTTCAAGATCTCAATCTTCAATCTCTAGCTTCGCACCAAATCTACGAGCTTCTCTTCATACGTAGACCTTCTGGTCCCTCTTGAGGTTTGACTCTTCCTTACACTCAGCGTTATCTACGCGAAGGAAAAGCCTAATAAAACTACTGCGAAAGAAACACAACTCAAGAAGGAGCGATAAAATCCAAAGAACTCCAACTAAGAACCAGATAACACCGCGAGGAAAACTTAGGGCAAGTCATGTATGTTGCGGTGCCTATTGACTTAGAGTGAGGTTCGGTGAAGGGTTAACATGCATTTTCGCTAGTACGAGCGGGAACACGGTGTGTAGCTTATGTCATTTTGTGCATACCTTAATTTAGAGCTTTTAATTAAATAATCATATCGTTTGTGCTAATAGGTGGCACGTGCACTAGTGTATGTCAATATATTGCACGGGCTTTCTAGTGAATATTTTTTGATTCTATTATACCATTGAACTCCTACGCTAAATATATGGTATTACTTTTGGTGTGGTGATGAGCATGCTATCATCATTAACTATCTAGTTTGTACCCACCTGAGTGTTTTACTTTAGGTAATTAATGATTAATTACTTAGTTCAATGTATATAATTAAGCTTTTAAAACTAGCAAGTGGCATGTGTGTGGGTGAATGCAGGACAGAATGCTTATAGGCTGCCATCTAAGTAATCACTTACTTTCTAGTATTTAGCTACTTGTATTTAACTATTAATCCTATGATTCTAACCTTAGACTAGATTACTTAGTGCTAACATGGGTATGCATACTAAGGTGTGTTGAATAATGAGGTTACGTTATGCTGTGGCGTGCTTTAGCTAGTGTAAATCTATGCTTAGGATGAGTCATAGTTAAAGACTTGCATTAACAACGATAAAACAAGAGAAGGAACAACGGTTAAACTCAGCGAAGGACTTACTATAGAAGCGAATCGGCAAGACTGGAGGTTGGCTGAGGTTTGGAGGATTCGATGTGATGGAGTTGAGATAATGGTTTCAATGGCACCAAGGTCGCTGAAAACTTAGTTAAGGTGTAGCGGTGGTGAGACGAACAAGGTGTTCACGATGGAGAACAGGAAATCTCCCCCGTGGACACGCTACCCGACCTATGTCCACAGTTGTCGGGTGTGTGTGTGCAGGCGTGAAACAGGGGACGAACTTCGTGGTGATGTTGCTAGCTGGTCTGTGACCGAAAACTGGCAAAGGCTGTGTGGACACTTGGCTCGGCCTGTGTCCACGGCCTCTGGACTCACGGGTGCCCAGAATCGGGGATTTCGCCGTGGACACAGAGTTCTGTGACGTGTTTGTGGACACACGAACATGTGAGCTGTGATCGTGTTCGTGGACACGTGAAAGTGAAAGTTCGGGGTTTTGTGGAAGTTCGGAGATTCGTGGACACGTGAGAGTGGAGGTTTGGGGATTCGTGGACACGTGAGAGTGGAAGTTTGGTGTTTTGTGGAGGGATTCGTGGATACGGGAAGGTTCGGGGTTCACGGGAAAGTTCGGGGTTCACGGGAAGGTTTAGGGTTCACGGGAAAGTTCGAGGTTCATGGGAAAGTTCGGGGTTCACGAAAAGTTCGGGGTTCACGGAAAAGTTCGGGGTTCACGGGAAGTTCGGGGATCACGGAAGTTCGGGGATCACGGGAAGTTCGGGGTTCACGGAAAAGTTTGGGGTTCACGGGAAAGTTCGGGGTTCACAGGAAAGTTCGGGGTTCACGGGAAGTTCGGGAATCACGAAAGTTCGGGGATCACGGAAAAGTTCGGGGTTCATGGGAAAGTTCGGGGATCACGGGAAGTTCGGGGATCACGGAAATTCGGGGATCACAGAAAAGTTCGAGGTTCACGGGAAAGTTTGGGGTTCACGGAAAGTTCGGGGATCACGAGAAGTTCAGGGATCACGGAAATTCGGGGTTTTCAGAAAGTTCGGGGATCACGGGAAAGTTCGGAGTTTCCGTGGACACGGGAAAGTTCGGGGTTCACGGAAAAGTTCGAGGATCTCGGGAAATTCGGGGATCACGGGAAAGTTCGGGGATCACGGGAAAGTTCGGGGATCACAGGAAATTCGGGGTTTTCGGAAAGTTCGGGGATCACGGGAAATTTGAGGATCACGGGAAATTCGGAGTTTTTGAAAAGTTCGGGGATCACGGGGAAATTCGAGGATCACGGGAAATTCAGTGTTTTCGGAAAGTTCGGGGATCACGAGAAAGTTCGGAAAGTTCGGGGTTCACGGAAAAGTTCGGGGATCTCGGGAAATTCGGGGTTTTCGGAAAGTTCGGGGATCACGGGAAAGTTCGGGGATCACGGGAAATTCGGGGTTTTCGGAAAGTTCGGGGATCACGGGAAATTCGAGGATCACGAGAAGTTCGAGGATCACAGAAAGGTGTCCGTGTCTGAGCTCTAGGACATGTGTGATCGGGTCGGGTGGCAACTATGTCCTGGACACGTGTCGATTTTCGTGTCCAACCCTCGTGGTGTGGGTGTGGGTGTTTCTGCAATTACCGACATGAACGGGAGTCCTGATGTAATAGTGAGAATGACTAAATTGTAAATAACAAAAACTCCCGGAGGACCAATCCGTGATTTGATCAAGTACTACTTGGCTCAGGAAGTCGACTGACAAATTCTAAAGGAATAAAAGGGGCTTCTTTGCAAAAAGAACTTGTTACCTTCGGCTCCCCTGTCCAGAACGCGATGGACCGTAGCAGGGGGCCGGTCCTCGCGCTCTGCCGTGGATGCCAACGGCGCTGAGGCGGCAAGCCGGCCAGAGGGGCTAGATGTTAAGGCGGGGAAGAGGTAGGGCGATGCGGGGAGACCAGCCACGGGGTCAGTGGAGCCGAGGAAGGACCTGGGTGAGCCGACAGCAGGCAGAGGCGGCGCTCGGCGGCAAAGCGCGACGCCAGAGCGGCAGCGGTGTCGGGGAAGCTTGACATCGGGCAAAGGAGCGAGAAGGAAACGCGGTGGTCCTCTCTGGTGCGCTCGACGGGGTCCGAGAAGGCCTGTGGCACGCTCTCAACGGAGGGCCGTGCACGGCGGTAGCTACGTCCGGCGCCAGCTCCCAGGACTGGTGAAGGCAGTTCGGGACTTGGTGGAGAAGCACGAGGGAGGCGCTGTGAAGCTCCCTCTGGTGTTCCTCGCGTCGGACGGGGGCCGTGGACAGTCGGCGACGAAGGGACAGAGCGCTGTTGCGGTGGCGCTCGGCGGTGGTGGCCGACGCGAGCGCGCACGCGGGACGGGGACAGCTCAACAGGTTGGGGAATCGGGAGCTGGGGTCGCGGTGGTGCTTTTGGGCAGGAATTTGGCCGGAGCAGAGCTTCACTGACCCCGAATTGACAGCATCGATGGAGGAGGCCAGTGACGGAGCGGCATTTGCGGTGGTGCCTGTTACGGCGCTATTCCTGTCGAGGAGATGGGGGACTGGGCAGGCGACGTGCGGCGCATGGCGACTGCGTGGCAACCTGGAGAGCGGCAGGGAGCGCTTTCGCCGCGCGTGGCAGGGCGCGTGGCAGCGCCCGCGCGGTTGTGCTGGCTAAGCGGCGCGAGGAAGATGACAGGGGAGGAGGAGATAGTCGCTGACGAATGGGGCCCGCCGGATTCTCTTTTTATTTTTCTGATTTTTTTTCGGAATTTCAGCAGCAGCCTCTGTTTTTCCTTCAAAAGGTCAACTTGCCGAGCTCCGGTGAATGTGAAATTTTGCAGAGTTGAGGAACTTTTTAGGGTGAACAACTTTCGTTTTGGAATCATTTTCAAATTCTGAATAGATTTTATTCTATGAAATTCGGGAAATAAATGGCTATCCGAAAGGAGTAAATTAATTCGAACGAGGTCAAAAGATCAAAAGAATTGGCCTGGTTTGGAATTCAAGGAGTTCGATAGGATTTGGAATTTAGAAAGGCTGAGTTCAAAGAATTTGAATGGATTTGAAATTCAAAAGCAATAGGTTCACAGGAGTTAAATGGATCCAAAATTTCAAGGGAATTGGTTGGATTTAGGATTCGAATAAATAGAATTAAGAACGTTGTAAGACAAACAGTAAGGAAAAAAAAACAAAAAGGGGCTCAATCACTTGTCACACTTCAAATTTTAATATTGAGAAATTTTTAATTTAGATAAGTTTTAATTTAGTGGAGTTTTCCCCTTTTGAAATAGGAAGGAGAAGAAAAGGTGAGAAGTGAAAAGAAAAATTGTTAGGGTGAAAGAAATAAAAATTTTGAATTACGCTTTTTTTTCTTAGACTTTTTCTAAAATTCCGGATGTCACAGGCGGCGACGCATGGACGGATGCGGTTGACAGAGACGGGCGGTTGACGCGGACCGACGTGGACAGCATCGAGACTGAGGATCGAGCAAGGAGGCGCGTGCAGGAATCGGCAGGGCGGCGCGTGCCCGATCCCCTCTGCTGCTCTGAAACTTGAGAAAGGGAAAGAAAATGAAGAGAAGAGAGAGAGGTTGGTGGGAAGCGATAAGATGGAGGGGGTATTTATAGAGGAGATTAATTAGTAAGGTTTGAGAATTAATTAAAGGCTTTGGGAATTAATCTCGGCCCAACAAAAGTTTGCGGACCAAAATTATTTCGGCACCAGAAAATCAAAAGGAGAAATTCGAATTTGGAGCGGAACGAAATTTGGAATAATCTTCACTTTGATTAATTTGAAAATTTTTGGACTGTTACAGCCTAGGCCACGCCTACATGTCCTTTGGCCATCCGCCCTTTACACCCTCATGGCCGTCGGTACACACGCACCACTACTCTGGATCTGGGGCCGGTTGTCACAGATCTAATCGAGTAGTTGTCGCTGTGGATCTAAGAGTATTGCGCATCATCAAGCTCGTCGTCTCCGATGGCGGGCTCCATCAACGATGATCTGTGAGCTCAAGGTCTCCTGGGCGATGATGAAGACGACATAGCCGTTGGAGCCGAGGCCCTATTCGGGGCCAGTGCTGCTTCTCCTGTTGATGTCGACAGCGCTAGCCCGACAGTCAGCACAGCCGGCAACAAGACACCGCCAGGGTGTCGACGTCCGATGTTTGGCTTGACATGGAGGAGCTTAAGCGAGTCACCAATGGTAAGGAGGTCAGGTATGCTGCTTGATGCAAATACTGTAAATTTGAGCTTTCTGCTAGCTCTACTGGTGGCACTGGTCATCTGAGGCGCCATGTGAAATCATGCAAAAAGAAAGCTCTTGCAGGTAGCTCTTCTTCTCAACCTCATTTGCATTTCAGTGATGATGGTCATGTTCAAGGTTTTATCTATAATCCTAAAGTGGCTAGATCTGAGCTATGTAGATTAATTACTAGACTTGATCTGCCTGTTAGTATTGGTGAACAACCTGCATTTGAAGAGTATGTTAGAAATGCACATAATCCTTGCTTTAGACATGTTTCTAGGCAGACCACTACTAGAGATCTTGAGAAACATTTTGCTCGAAAAAAATTGCAGTGATTGAAATGTTGAATCAAGCTATATGTGTGTGTTTGACTTCTGATATATGGTTTGGTAATGTTAAGGAGGACTATCTTAGTGTGGTTTTTCAATTTGTAACTGATGACTGGGAGTAAGAGAAGCGCATTGTTGGTATGAGACTGATTGATCTCTCTCATTCTGGTGTTAACATTGCTGAGTGCATTATACATGTTGTTTCTAAGTTTAGCATGACTTTTAAAGTGTTATCTATCACACTAAACAATACTTCTGCTAATAGCACTGCTATTGAACATTTAAGTCCATTGATTTCATCATATCTTGGCTCTGGTTTGGTTTGTTGTATCAACGTTGTGCTTGCCACATAATCAATCTGATTGTAAAACCTAGACTAAAAAGGATCAAAGATTACATTGTGTACTTTAGAACTGCTATTTCATGTCTCAATTATACAACTGTGATTACTCTGTTTACCACACTGAAGTGAAAACTGAATTAAGTAATTTATTTTTTAAATATGAGTCTAAGTTTGGTTCTGTAATATTTCAAAGGCCTCAACCATTGCACAATGTTCTAGGTAAGAAGGTATGCTCTTGGAATAGGATATTTGGTAGACTACCTACACCAACTCCTACTGTTGTTCCATCTATATCTAACCCCATATTATCTTCCAATGCTTCAGATTAACCATTTATTTGAAAAGTGATACTGTTTCTCAATTTGATGATTCATTTAATTTGCTTAGGTGGTGGCAGGATCATAAAAGAACTTATCCTATTCTCTCAATTTTAGCTAAAAATATCATTACTATTCCTGTTTCAACTATCTCTTCGGAAGCTGCATTTTCTTTATGTGGCAGGCAGATCGAGGAACGTCGATAGAGTCTAACACCTGAACATGTGGAGATGCTATCGCTGCTCAAGGATTGGGAGCAAGGTGATGCTCGGCACAGCACAATATGGAGAATGCAGAACTTGTCGACAGGATGGAAAACTTGTTCCTCAATGATAGTTTTGGGTCTAGACCTTCTGGTTCTAGGTCTGGACCTTCTGGTTCTGGTTCTGTTTTGACTGATTCTGATCCTTTTGGTTCTGGTTGACATGTTCTGGTCTGGTTAATTTTGTAAGATCACTAAAAGAGGTTGGGTTGTACTCTTTTTTCCTTTAGGGTTTTATCCTCATGTAGTTGAAATGAGGTTTTATCTAAAAGTTTTTAACGAGGCAGCCCCTTTTGCACATAAGCCTATTTTTAAAGCTAGGTGATCTTAGGAGTGTGGTTCTGGTTATGTAAGACTTAAGTGCGAGTCTTTGTGCCTGTTGTCGAAGTTCTGTGAACCTGTGATTTGTTTCTGTGAACTTTAAAACCTGTGATTGTCGAAGTATAATATGTATTTATCAATGTGTCTGTGAACCTGTGAACTGGTAACTGTGTTTATCGAAGACTCAAAGTATAATCTGTATGACTGTATTCTGTTACCTGTATTATCAAAGTTTGTGTCAGTGAACCTTATAATCTGTATGATCAATGTTTAATCTGTAACTATTCTGTGATCTGTTGTCTATGTGAAATTTGGGTGAAATTTGGAATATGGGTAATCTGTACGACTGTTTGGGTAAAATTTGAAATCTAGGGAGGTTTTTTTTTATTTTTTTAGTGAAACGGGCCTCATGCCGGCCCGGCACAACCCGTGTACGAGTAGCCGTGCCGTGCCTGGGCTGAAAGAGGCGGCCCACAAGCTGGCACAGCACGGCCCAGACCTCCAGGCGTGCCGTGCCGTTCGAAAAGAGACCTAAGCCCGGGTGGGCCTGGGCTGTGTCGGCCCGGCACGGCCTGTTGGCCAAGTATACACAGCGTGCACATCGCCTCAACCGCGCGTCAGCTTTGATACCCGTGCCGTCGCGCGGCCTCGTGCACTATCAGTTCGCCACACCGGATCGACCATATTTTTGGGGAAGAAATGTGGATTAGGGTTTTAGGAGCGGTACATTTTTTTTCAACAAGAGCACTGGCAGCTAGGGATGCGTGTTTTATATTTTGTGGGTCGGCCCACGACCCAAAACCCTTTCAAATGAACTAAAATTTCACTCTACCTTTTTAAATACATCACACAAATGTTTTAGGGTGCTGACCTACAATTACCCAATGGGTACCCAACTTGCACCCCTACTGGCAGCCTTCCATTTTCAAATAAGGTCTCAGATCGGCTGGGCCAGACCGCGCGGTAGAATATAATGGGCCGAAGCATTTTCGGGCTGCTCCAACAAGCACTCTGGGACACTTTCGTTTCTTTTTCATTTTATCCATAATAGGCCCAAATTCAGGTGGGCTGGGCAACAATTCAGTTTTGGGCTGCAATTTTCTTTTGGGGCAATTGTATTTTTACCCTATTTTGGAGTGCAATTGTGATTTTGCCCTCATTTTTTAGGGTTTGTGATTTTGCCCCCGATTTTCAAAAGTGAAGGTGAAGTTTACCTCTACTCCGTTAAAACAAGTTAACGGTGTTAAATATGACATTTACAAGATAAAATGCTATTGATTTACCCCCATTTTTTTGGAGACTATAATTTTACTCTATGGTGTATGAACACTGATAATATTTTGACATAATATTCAATAGTATTTTGATAATATTTGGAATATTTTGAGATATTTAATAAATTTCGATATAATTTATATAAATTTTCACGATTGTATTTAGTTATAGACGAGAACAGAGGGAGAGATACAATGATTATTTGCTATTTTATTTGAATTTTTCTTTTTTTTATTTAATTATTTTTTGTACCAAAGTTAACGGTGTTAAAAGTGAGGGTAAACGGATTGTTCATTTTCAAATAGAAATCACAAACCCTCAAAAATGAGGGTAACATCACAATTGAGCTCTAAAGTAGGGGTTAAATCACAATTATGCCTTTTCTTTTTTTACTTTCTCTCTAACTTCTCCAAGAATTTTGGTAACATGCCACATGTTTAGGGGCCGTCGAATGGTTATCCTACGTAGGAGTAGGAGTGTAATTTATTTATAATCTTCAGCTAATAATTACGCTAAATCAGCAGTGCAGCAGCTAGTCTTTGTTGAGTGCTCATGTAACTGAACATCTACCAACTATCCATGCACAAACGTGGGAGAAACTACATGATACTACTCCACAGCAATTGATAAAACACTTCATATATCACCACAATTATCAGTACAGAATATATATCAATACACAGCCTCCACAAATTACTGTTTGGTGGTACAGGCCACCACTTGATCATCACAGGTCTGATCGATCCATACATACATACCCAGACAGTACACATTTACACTTACAGTACTCCTGCTTAAATTGCCCGCAGGTTTTACAATACACTAATTAATCAGCACAATCAGGTTAATTATTTGCGGCGGGTAGCACTAGCACGTAATTAACACAAACCTCCAGGACTCACCGCTGGGAGGTGAGATCTACCGCCGATTGACTAGGTAGTTAGTAATGGTAGTAGTAGAACGCGACACTGGTGGAGTGGCAGACACGCACTTACTCGCGGATACAGCAACGGCCATGGCGAGCTGCATGCATGACAGAAGAGAGAGAGCATGCTTGATGATGAAGGGTTGGTTCGTTCATCTGATCAGCGGCGGGTTCCCCGGGAGCCGGCTGCCC
>BCLG01003221.1:0-15083 GCA_001602295.1 Zoysia matrella
CTTCCAGTATTTCATCAAAGTGGTTTAATCCCTGTGAAGATTGAAGAAATAGGAGTCAGAGAGATTGTATAAAACAAATGAACTTGGCTAAAGCATCTTGGAAATTACCTCAACATTCTCGATTTTGGCAAAAATCTGGGTTTGACTAAGATCACCTAATGTTGCGAGGAATTCCCGTGCCTGTATTGAAGGGGAAAAAATACAACTGTTGAGAACATTCTTTCACAGTTCATAACTGCAACAAACTGAATAAATAATGTCCGGATATAGCACTGTAATTTGTGTTATGAAAATGGTGAATTGAAGCTACAGAAAGATAAATGTTGCTTCAAACTGCGAGCAACTACAAAATAATTCTAAAATGAATCAAGTGTTATTAGTTGCCTACCTGTCGCACATCTTCAGCATGCCTTGTGTAAGATAGTGAAAGGAAGTCAATTTTGTTTGGAGCACCCCATCTTTTGATAACCTGAATGCAGTGCATGTATAGTATCAGCGATGTTCTTGTTCTGCAAGAAAGGCAAAGACACAAAAGTAATGGTTGCACAAAGATACAGTGGGAGATTCGTACATCCTTGTCCTCATCAGATAGTGTGGGTAAGTCGATATGAATCTGGGAGCAGTGCAATGTGAACAGTGAACCAGCCAGGGTAGCTGTGTTCTTGATCACACAAACCACATCATCTCCTTTAATTTCAGAAACCTGCAGTAAGCAGATAAGAATTTTGGTATCAGGATAGGAAGATATCACAACGGAACGTATAAGAAATATCATAGAAGCCTAAAAAAAAGCATACTGAGCAAAGTACTTACCTCCAACCAAACTGAAGTAGTCTCACTGCCAGTGAACAAGTACTGACCAACGAATATCGTGGCACCTGGTTTCACAGCCTACAAGGAAAAAAAATGGAAATTTTCATAACCACTAAGCAGCTGTTCAGAAACAAGTAACTACGCCACATGCACATCTGTCAGATACAGCAGCCAGAAACCAGTAGTATCACCTTTGCGAGCCCAGAGAAGTTGATGGGCAGCAAGCTGTTGGTGGCCTCTTGCCCCTGGTGAGGCGTGAGGACAACAGTGCCGTTCTCTTCAAGGGAGATCGTGGTTTCGGCAGCGTTCACCACCTGCAGCTCCGGACCGACGGTGTCGAGCATGACCTGCACGACGTGGACCCAACTCTCAGCAAAGCACGTCATATCATCAGACAAGAGAGATTCCGTCCGTAGCAGGCGAGACGAACGTCTCGTTCACAGACAGTGACATCAAGTACTACTAGCAGTTAGTAGTCGGAGGGAGGAAACCAACAGTCACTTACGGCGCAGAGCTTCTTGGTGGCCTTGATGGCGAGCTTGAGATTCTCGAGCGTCTCCTGGTGGTACGCGGCGTCGCCCCACGAGAAATCGAAGCGGGCAACTGAAACCGCAGCAGACAAAAAAAAAAAAAAAAAATGAGAATCCGCATCAGCTTCTACAACCACCGGGGGTGGGGGGGAGGGGAGCAGCGGTCACCTGACATGCCGGCCTTGAGGCAGGCGGAGATGGTGTCGACGGCGCGCGACTTGGGCCCCAGCGTGCCCACGATCTTAGTCATGGCGGGGAAAAAGCTCTGTCCATCCGGGAAAAAAAAATTCAGTACTACAAGTTAGGGTTGGTCGTCGGTGGATCCCGCAGCGAATCTGAACGAGGAGGACGGAGGGAAGGAACGGAGCGGAGGGGGAGGGAGGGAGGGAGGGAGGGAGGCTCACGGTCTTGGACGGCTCGAGGATGGAGGCCATCCGGATGGGCTCCTCGAGCAGCAGGTTCGTCGAATGCATCCTGCCTCACTAGCGCTGGCTTCGAGTCTGATCGGCAGGGCCGCGGCGGCGGCGGATCTAGAGGGAGAGGCGGCGGCGCTCTGCCTTCTCTGGCAAGTCGAATTTCGAAAGGAAGGCGCAGCTCCAGCGACGACGAGACGAGCGGCGGGCGGTGTCCCTTTCGATGCGATCGCCGAAAGAAAATTTCGCGTGTTTAATAAACGGCCCAAGGTGGGGCCCCGTAGAGGTGGAATCGGCATATGCTTCTCCCAGTCCAGGCGCGAAACGGTGGATGGACCGCTCTGCCACGCCGGCGGGTTCCGGACTTCCCGGCGGCGGCCGTGGTTTCTTCTCATGTTGCTGCTGGGCCGGGCCGACGAACTCTTTTGACCCTTCCTCTGGTCCTGGTCATCCATCGGTCCCCGCTTTGAGTTTTTTTTTTTTTGACCTTTCCCTCTCTTCGGGGACCCTTTCCTAGGATGGTCGGATCCTTGCCGTTGATGTCTCGGGCGTGGACGGCTGCTGCCGGCGACGCGTGTCGCTGTCTCGGTATTCTTCCTTCCAGAAGAACAACCACGTCCACTTTCTGAGCTCAAATGCCCCCTAACGACGTCGACGTGGATGCCAGTTTGCGTTTACGTCGACAGTTTGGCGCATTTTGATCCCTTTCTAACATCCACGTGGTTGTTAGGCGAGTTCACTTCCTAACAACCATTCCTGACCATTTTGATCCTGCGGTCGATGGCGACCATTTTTCTGTAACTGCGTGTCTCACTTTTTTGTTTTTAAACCTCGTGTCTCGCTTTCCAATCGCTGTTGCTAGCGTCTCTCTCCCAACTTCAGGCAGCAACCCAACTTATTACAAGACACAATGCGGGCGGCCCAGCCGCCGGAATGGAGCACAGTGCGGGCTGAAGGAAGCACAGGGCAGGAATGGAGCACAGTGCGGCCCGCTTCGCCCGACTTACAGTCTGGCCCACATCGTTCTTTTTCTTTTTTTTTTAATTCGGCCCACGTCGTTCTTCCGCCTGAAGCACTTGGACAAGCCCAAGGGCTACGTGGTGTTCTTGACGCGCCTCTGCTTGCAAGATTGCAAATGGGGACTTTTGGATGCTTTCGTTCACTGTCAGACTACGAGGATTACAGTTCTGATGCGTGTCTACCACCGTGGCACACGGTTTCCCGCAGAAAGTAAAAGCGGGACGGACACCCGTACCGTCGCGAGCATGATCCCCGTCCACGTCACGACCCTGCGTGGATAATTTCCAGCGGCTCATCGTTCCAGTTTTCCAGACGTCGTCTTCGCTTTCCGCCACCTTCGTAGCTTCGTCCACGTTCTAGACTCCTCTCCCGCTCCTCCACCGCACCATCATCCCCGCCTCTTCTATAAACCTCCCCCGCCACCTCCACCCCCCGCTTGATTCATCACAAGAAAACATTCCGCGACGAAGAAGCAACAGCTCCAGCCATCCACCAACTGAGAGTCTGAGACACTCCCTCCCTCCATCCACACCCCGAGGCGATCGATGGCGGCGCACATGCGCGTGACGCACCGCGACGAGGAGGGCCACAAGGTGTCGGAACACGTGCCCGTCCCGGAGACGCGGCGCCCGGACACGGCGAAGCACTTCGAGCGCAAGCTGGAGGAGCAGGGCCTGCACCGCCTCGAGCGGCACCCGGCCAACGCGCCGCGCGGCGTCGGCATCGGCGCGCCGCCGCCCAAGTCCGGGCGCGGCGGGAAGTACACCTGGGACGGCCCCGGCGGACTGGTGGAGGACCAGATGGACCCCGCGCCGGCCGCCATCGACCGCCACGACCCCAACTACGAGGAGGAGGACGAGGAGGAGACTGGGGTTGATCAGGTAGTCAAGGATACGGTTGTTGGTCAGGTGGAGGCTGCCAAGGTTGCTGAGACCAGGGATGGCGTCGCCAGGGTCGACGTCGCGCCAACCCTGCTCCAGGAGCAGAAGCAGTAGGAGGGGTTTCTAGTTGTAGCTGTCTGAACTGCTGAGCTTGTCGCTGTTGATGGAGTATGAACTGTGCTCGGATACGAACTGAACTTTGTACAGTTGCACTGGATCAATAATATTACGGTTTGAATCGAAACCTGAAAAAAATCCTCAGTTCGTGTGTTTGCTTGCTACTACTCCGTCAGAAGCACGGAAATTTCTTGGCAATTTATTTTCTTGAGTTCATAAAGCTCAGAAATGAAAAATTATTAACATGGAATAATTTTCATTGTTAGTCGCGGTCCATGTGAGAAGACATGGAGCCTATTTCTAAGGGCCCCTCTCAATGGTGATTTCTAGAGAGAGTTTTTACAAGTAATAAATTATTATTTAGACTTAGTTCTTTTCAATAGATAGTTTTTTATAGGAGTTTATATGTAGATCTTTTGCATGTCTATAAAGAGTTGTTTGATCAATTGTGACAAGTTATTTTGTTACTTTTCCTACTCTATATTTTATAACAGAAACAAAAATTAACCAAGGACAAAAATAGTGTAGCAAATAATAGAAACCAGCACAAAATATGTTGACTGTTTAAAAATGTCCATGTCCAACACGATAAGATAGCTTACAATTGTCTTATAAGCAAATACGGAAACTATTCCGAATGACATGGAAATATTTGTACAAAAGATGATATACCACTCGTAAAAGCTCCATCAGCAGTGGGTCAGGCTACCATGAAGCATGATATCCTGAACCTCACCATGGTCAAGCTCGATCAGCATCAGCAGTGGGTCAGACAATTTTTGTGACTTGCAGTAATCCATCAAAGCCAAGACAAAAGATGGTCTTGGGCCCTATTTCCTATTGATCCATGACCGTGAATCACCAATCTTTTGAGCTAAAACAGCAAAGTTAGTAAAATTAGGTGCGCTGCACTTGGAATAGAGATCAGATGGACCTGAACCCCCATGAAATTGGATAACAGACAGCCCTGTATTGCTTTTAAAAAAAACACATAGTCCTGTAAGAGACATTGAGCGGTTTGTATGAAAAAGCAAGATATTATATAAGAACACCTGAGACCCTCCCCTTATCCTGTTATCTTCCGTCGTTAGGAAGATATTATGTTACTCATGTCAATCAGATGTCAATGCTACACAATGTATTTGTCTATCAAAAATCTCAATCAGATATTTCTGGAATATAATGGGCTGCATATTGATCGTTAACAGTTTAGTGTTCAAATGTTCTCATCCAGTTGGCCCAACGACCAACTGAACTCTTGACGAATTCGTGCCCTGATCAGGGGCGCCCAGCTATATGGTTGGTGAGCTTTTGTGGCACAGCACAATAATAAAAGGAAAAGTGAGAGTCGAGGCACGCACCACGAAGTTGGCCGCCGCCGTCAACCCCACCCGACACTCTACCTTAGACCGATCTGAGGGTGCGCTGCCAGCGACGGGATTCTCCATTATCGCCGTCACACCCTCGACAGCACTGACTCGAGCACGCGTCACCGACAAAAGATTAGGGAATGACAAAGACTTCATCCTCGACGGGGCCACCAACAGTAAAGCACCGCTCTCTCACTCACCTCTCTCGATCTGCTCGTAGGAATTACAGAAAGATTAACAATAGCATCAGAGCCGTGTGGTTGAGCAGATCTGAGTCCACACGGAACTCCGAAGCCCTAATACATAGATAATTAAAATGTTAAAATCCCATGAGTTGAATCTTTAAAAATGACGTTCTGTGGATGCACCATTTACTAATGCCTTTCTTTGGAAAGCGTCGCTTAGGCATGGGGTTTGGTGAATTGCCCCATGAAAACGAAACACGGAAACAGTCTCCCCAATGCTGAGGCACTCATTTCTTCCTCCATCGATACCAGTGAACACTCTGTTTCTTGGTTGAGAAACGGTTTCTCCCTTCTGAATTCTCTCTCTTTATTAATTAACCTGCCACATCACTAAAATGCTGACTTGTCATGATATTTAAGGAAGATAGAAACACTATTGGGAGTGCCCTAATTTCGCTCCACGTAATGTGAACGGGTTACCGGGCCACAAACTTAATAAGGCCGAACCCCAACGATCTGGGTCTTAATAAGGCCCAATACTCAACGATACGGGCCTTCACTAGGTTTTGCCGGCCCTCCCGGAGAGGTTTGTGCTAGGTTTTGCCACACCAGCCAACTGTCTCACCTGCTCGCTCACTCGCTCGCGTGTCGCGTCGTCCCTCCCGGCGGCGGCCGTTTCCGCTCGCGCGCCTCGCCGGAGCGGAGCGGAAAGACCAGGCAGATGGCGAAGGGCGACGACGCGGTGGCGCGGAAGCGCAACAAGGTGCTTCGGAAGCGCCTGCGCAACAGCGAGAACGCCGTCTCGACGCGGGTCGCGGCTATCATCGCGTCCAAGAAGCGTCGCAAGTCGGGGAAGCGCCGCGGCTGCGAGGGCATGTGCTTCTCGCTGCCCACCCCGGACGACCCCTTCAACGACCGCCACGGGAAGAAGCGCAAGGTCGAAGAAGAGCCGAAAGAGGAAATAGTCAACGCCGCGGCGGCGGAGGGCGATAGCCCCAAGAAGAAGGAGGATTTGAACACCAAGAAGCAGCTACCGGCCAAGGCTGGAGCCAAGGGCGTACGTAAGGCTAAGTCAAAGGCTGTGCGTGGGCAGGTGTCGGAGCGGGAAGAGGACCTCGTGGATTACGACCGACCTTCCAAGTTTTTGGTAGTCTGCCTCAACGCTATTCGGGACGCGGTGGAGCCCGGGGACGGCGACGGCGGCGGCATCCACGGTGCTGGCGACTGGGGCGTGGAGCTCTGGAGGAGCTGCTCGGCCGCGGCGCCGTGCGACGTGCTTGACACCAGCGGCGCGTGCGCCACGCTGGAGCAGACGGCGTGGCTCGTCTCCACCGCCTGCGACATTTTCGCCAGGAAGGAGAGGCTTGGGATGGTCTCTTGCCCCTTCCTGCTGTACCTGGTCCCGTCCCAGGAGAAGGCCACACAAGTAGTTCTTCTGATTTGCTCTTTCTAATTCCTGTTATCTCCCTCTGTGCATAAGTTAGTAATGAAAAATGCGAATGATGTATTGATCATTTGGTCTTGTCTTGACAGGTGCGATCAATTTGCAAGCCCTTGAAGTCTCTTGGCATTCATTCGGTGAGCTTGCATCCTGGAGCTTCTATTGAACACCAGGTGTCAGGGTATGTCATGCTCAATTAGTAATATCATCATGTAGTCAATCAATTTTTATTCTTCAGATGTTTCTGTAGTCCCAGTTGACACACCGACGTTAATTCGTTTCCCTTGACTACTCTATCAGACTAAAAAGTTGCGAGCCGGAGTTTCTTATATCAACCCCAGAGAGGCTTCTTGAATTAGTTTCGTTAAAAGCGATTGACATATCAAACGTAACAATGCTGGTGAGTAAATATGACAGTAGATTATGAGATGTATCCTTTCACATGCATTTCTCAGCTTGTTACTCTATGCAGTTGCACTTTCTAAATTTTTAAGTATGAAATTCGTGATAGTAGTTCTAGCAACTGTATAATATTGATTTGACTCGTTGCACTCTTGCTTCAAAAAACGTCTACGCATACAGTTATCTATCCTTGGGCAAGGCTTCATCTAAAGATGACTACTTCGATTGGCAGGTTGTCGATGGACTGAAATCTTTCAAGGACCTTAATATTGTTGACAAGATTTATTCTAATAGAAATGCCATATCGAACAAGCCTCAAATCACTGTGTTCAGCGATCCATATGACAAAAATGTTGCTACAATAGCAAGAAATCTAGTCCATGGAAGAATTACAAGGCTCTGTATCAATGATTCTGTCCCATCCCGAAGTGCATTCATTGCTCAACATGTGCACTTCTGTCCATCAGAGAAGCAGAAAACATCAAAGGTACCTGCTTTTGTTGCTTCTCGTGTTCTGTTCGTTTTTATGCATTGATCTCTGATTCATTAGAGCATTAGTGAATCACTTTTAAAGAACTTCTAAAGAACTGTAATTTTCTTCAGAACCTCTGGTCCTCCTTGCCATAGCTCACTATAGTTAATTCTTTAATTTTAGTACTTGATTTACTACTTCATCGATCCTGCTGTTTAGGATACCAAACCTTGATCAGGTAGATATTGCCTTGCACTGATGATCTGGATAGGCATTTCAATACGGCACTATGTTTGATATAACTATCGCTACATGTCTGTGTATCACTGCTGATACTTTATCAGGTTCAAAATGCTCACACAAATGGGTTTTGCTACTTTGATGTCCTGATGCATTATTCTTATTTTCAGGTCAAGGAAATAGTCGAGGAGATTCTAAAAGGTCATGCTAAAAAGACCTCAAAGGTTCTGCTAGTTGCTGCAAGCGATAGAAAAGCGCAGGGCATATCATCGTCACTTAAACAGCAAAATTGCACCGTGATTGATGACTCACGCAGCCATTCGTTTACCATATGCAGCAGGTGCGGTGAAACAAACAATGTTGTAGTCTCTGCAATTTCCAATCTTTCTATGCCAACTGGCAACTGAATCATGTGCAACATGACAACACTTTGTTGCCATTTCAACCACATACTGCTTATACATAAAGATTTACATTTTCCTTTGAGTGTAATGATCTCAACTTTGACACCTTAAAAACATGTCTCTGTGCAGTGTCGGGCTGATGAATGTCCTTGTGAAAGATCGGGAGACCGTGACGATGACGGACATCGAAGAGTTTGAAACCGTGTTGATCGTTGATTTGCCTCCTTCAGTTGATGAATACGCAGAGATCCTCACTGGCACGTCTCGTCATGCGGTTGTAGGGGAGGTGCATAGTATCTTCTGTAACACTGACGCTCCTCTCGCGAAACCTTTGGCCGAGCTTCTTGCAAATTGTGGCCAGGTGGTGCCTAGCTTTCTCAAAGAATTAGAGTCCTCATGATCGATTAATCTGTATGAAAAATTAGAGGCTGCTATGGTGACTTGGATTAGTACTACCACTGATCATCCATGAAACTTCTCGTCGCCAAGAAATTTTGATATTTTTTGTTTCTTCTACATGTAATCCTCATTTGAAATCTCAAGTACGATAAGTCCTCGGCCCTGATGAACCACTTACTATCCCTGTTTCTGAAATGTGAATGTCTTAAAGCCCTTTCTTCTCTTCTGGAAGAAATGGATCAGTCGTATGTCCATAAATCAGCAGGCTTTGTTATTGTTCATACGGAGTATTGTCAAAGTAGTGTGTCAGCCATCAGGGACCGCTCGCTGCCCTCTTTTTTCAAAGTGAAGCTGAAAAAAGGGGGGCGCATACATTGATTGACTGCTATAGATCTCTGGATCTCTAAAGTGCGTCGAAATGTCAAGGACATAGCTTCCTTTAATCAAGTTCTTTCTTTCTTTCTGCACGTTGCTAGCCTCTCACATCCTCTCTGCTTGTCAGCTCCGTAGATTCCGCCTTTCTTTCTGCCGCTGAGTTGGTGGCGACAGCTGATGGAGCTGTGGTGCTCCGGCAACCTTTGCCATGCCGGATTGGTCCTGCCAGTCGCACTACTGAAACTTTGAGCAGGCTGCTGGAGTGAGATGGCCGGAGTGGATGCTGGTCGGCTACCGGTGGAAGATGCTCCATCTGGACCGTTTGAAGAGCAAATGGAATATCGTTTCAGCAAGCGAGCAAACCTTGTAGTAACAAGCACCAAGTAATCGACACGCATGCGGAAATAGAGTATTGTACAGTTTGTTTACGATCTCAGGCTGCCGCTTATTCTCCACGATCTACGATCTGATATTGTTACAGCTATCTTTCATCGGATTTTGGTGGTAACTAGATCCTGAAATGAACCTTTAGTTCAGCGCTACGAACAGACTTGAAGCTGAAGCTGAAGCAATCGTTCCCATCCAATGGCTTCAGTAACAGTTGTGAGGCATTTCCTTGGGCTCGCTCGCTACCGGCCTTTCCTTTTCCAGATCACAGGCATCTTGCTCTGTCCACGCAGATCTTCACCATTTGAGGCCAGACGATGACGATATACCAAATTACTAGGCCGTGTTCCGGCGTGGTGGAATATAAATTTTCGACGAGAAGTTGGTGTCGACCACTTCTTTTCCTAGATTTGCGTTCTTCGTGCAATGCATGCTGGATGAAAGTGGTCAAATGCGTCCGCGCGCTCTGCCTACACATCTTTTTTGTATCGATCCTTGATTAAACAAAGGGAGGAGCTGGAGCTTTCAGTGATACTCCAGCGACCAGTTGCATTAGGGTTATGAGGAGGATGAACACGCTTATTGTTCTCTCTCTCTCTCTCTCTCTCTCTCTCTCACACACACACACACACACACACACACACACACACACACACACACACGCAGATTGCTAAATTAAGCATGCATTATTATTATCGTACGCGAAGAAAAAGGTGATTGAAAAGCAAACACCTCATGCCGCTAGACGCTGCTGCCGCTGCAAGTTGATCATAAGTAATTAAGCACGCGTGGCTGCAATGCAATCTCAGCCGCAATGGCAAGTTGGCAGCCGTGCGCAGGCCAGCACCAACCAGGACGATACGGTACAAGTATTTGCCTCGATCTCCAATCTCCATTAAGCATGCGCATGGATAGATATTCGGTCATGAGGCCAGCCGGCCTCCCCACTACCAGCGGTGAGCAATTCAGTCACGAGGCCGGATCGATAACCTCACCATTGCTAGCTCCATTGATCAACTAGTTCATTGATTCCAATCCATGCGTCTCTTTCGGCTATATATCTTCCCAAGGGAACGGAATGGAATGCGATACCAGCAGGTTCTGATTTCATTTTCCATGCAGGCACGCCGACGGCGACGCATCCACATCGATCCACCTACCTCACCCATCATCCAATCCAACAGGATATGATAACGAAAGCGGCGTCGAATGGGATCGAGCACAAGCGTGTGGAAAATTCGCAAGAATCATTCGTCCGTGGATCGGATTAGATTCCGATCTTCAATGCATCCGTTCCACTGTTAACGTCGCCACCGGTGGATCGGCGACGACAGCAGCACGAGGTCGATCGATCTCGTCGTATCGGGCGCCGCGTTTGGGTCGGCTTTGCTAGCTTCCTCCGCGCCGGCGCTGTCGTCGACGTCCCTGTCGCCGCCGCGGCGCGCCTGCACGCGCACCCACGACTACAGACTACAGAGTGGTGGCGGTAGCTGTAGCGTGTGTGGAAATTAAACGGGAGAAAGCTACAGACGCCGGCCGGACCGGAGCCAGCCGTTGACTCGTTGTGTGGTGAGGCCCAGCGCAGCAAAGCAGGCGACGGTCGAGCGAGCGAGCGAGCGCTCTGACGTTGGTTCCGGCGGATGGTGGGGTTCTCGACGAGGCGGAGGAGGGGCAGGACTCACATGGGACGGAGGAGAAAGTGGTGGCGCCCGCCAGTGATGCAGGATGCAGGAACATGGTGGCGGTGGCGAGCACTGTACTGAAGAAACGAGTGCCCGAGTGGGGGGAGGCAGAGCGCAGATCGGCAGATGGAGCAGCCGGACACAGGCCACACAGCATGCACGATGAAGCACCAGAACGCTGAACGCAACGTGGCTGTCGTTCTGCTCGGCTAGTGCCCGCGCCAGTCGAGTGCGCTGTGGCGCCATTCATGTTTCCTTTTCCTTCTTTCTACGGTCTTCAAGGTACACACCAGTAGCTTGTAAAATTATACGCTTGTTCAAATGTTCATAAAGAAGAATCTACTGGTAGGACTTTTCATGTTGTACAGATCTTGACAGCTCGGAACTAGCGTAGCGTACCGGTGGTCAAGCTTAAAAAGTTTGACGAGAACGAGCAAGTACAAGTCATTTTCTCCGAATGTGTATGGCAAGTTCGTGATAGTACTAGATCCTGCTTAGTTTGGGACTGGATTAGTACTAAAAGGTGGAACCACGAGAAAATCACCTACGTGGTACAGTGCTAGGCTCGATTTTAGATGAAATTCCATCATTCAATAAAACCGAATCAGATTGATTTCACTGTTTTCGTAAAAACCAACCGGTTTCCAAACTGTTTTGTTAAGCGTAAGTCTCCAGCGCGTGCGCACACACCGCGTCAGCAAGCCACGCCCAACCGTGTGCCTAGCCGAGTCGCGACTGGCGCGGCAAGCCGCTCCGCGGTTATAAATAGAGGTGCTGCTTGCCAGTTCCTGCTCACCACCATCGATCGATCGCCAGACGCCACAGTTCTTCCACCCAGCCATCCCACTAAAGTGCAGTCCACAGAGTTCAAGAAGCCAAGCCGCGGTGACGATGGCGCGTCATCTTCTCGCCGCTCTCGCCGTGCTCCTTCTCGTCGTCTGCTCCTTCCACTGCGCGGCGGCGGCGCGGCCCCTGCCTGCTGCCCTTCCTGTTGCTGTTCACTCCGGTGCTAAGCCGTCTCGTCGCTTGTTCTCTTGTACTCCTAGCCGCGATTCACACGCGCTCGAGCTCGATTCTGCTACCTGCTCATCAGTGGATTTACCCAATGTTTCTCAACTCTCTCGTTCTCGCAGAGGACGGTGCCAAGGTCGACGCTGCGGACGGTCTGGCGCGTCAGGACGGCGGCGCCGCGGGCAATGGCGACGAGCTCTCCATCTCCGAGGTCTGGAAACACGGAACAATCTTCTGAACTCGGTCCTTTCGCGCCGTGATCTTTCACGTGCTCACCGACCGGTGCTGTTGTTCTGCATGCAGATGACGGGGGAGGAGGAAGCGGAGGCGTGCGAGGAGGGGAAGGATGCCGACGAGTGCGTGCAGAGAAGGTTGCTCCGCGACGCGCACCTCGACTACATCTACACGCAGCACAAGGGCAAGCCCTGATGAGCATCTCATCATCTGTGACTGTGTTGGGTTGGTTCTTGCTTGGGACAAGTTTAAAGTCTCATCTTATATATGTAAACTACCTGCTGCTGCTGCTGCTAGTCAAGGAGTGAGTGAGTGTATGAGTGTGTTGCTACATGGATCTGCTTGTACATGACCGTCTGTCTGTCTAATACATGGCCGTACGTAACTCGTCGCTGCCATTCTCTTCTCTTGCTGTGCTGTTCTTCCGTGGAACTGCTCCTAGTCTCCTACTCGCGTTTGTCTACTGGTGCGAATCTGGATGTCTGTCTCACCGTGTGAATCCGTGACTGTCTGACTGACGACCCCTGTAACTCTGAACCTCCTCCCTAAACAAACCTTTCTCCCTCTCGATCTGTCTGCAGCTCCTAATCTTCTTAATCCAAGAGATCAAACGGCAACCCATCACTCCGAGAAGCCACACCAGCTGACTGCAATCGATCCGCCTGTCTGTCTACTACTGTGCCAAACTGATTAGGTTATGGGCTTCCCATACCGAATCTGCTCCCCGGGATTCCGCACGCATGACGGTCGGCGCTATCCTAGCTAGACTCGTCATCATAAAAAGCTGTTTTTTTATTAAAATAAAAGAAAACAAAAGCTCGATGACCAGTGTCATAAAAAGTCAACACCGTGCAGCAGCTACAGCTCATTTGATACTCCTATAAAAGATGTCTGGGGTGACTCTGGGCCTGGATCGAGCTGGAGTTTGCTCCGGCAAAGAGAGACAGGCGGAGATGCACCCCAGGACAATGATTCACACAGTTTCGAGCTGCTCTACTCTATAGAGTACTTCTAGTCAGGGCGCCATTGCAGACCACTGCAAAACCGACCAGTTTAATTATGAGCTTGATCTTTTTTCACAACGAAAGATGCTGCGGTATCCGTGAAAGAAGATGCTGATGAACTGCAGCAGCAGCATCATAAACATACAGTTCAGTGCCAAGCCTACTCAGACTCAGCAACTATCTGTTCCATTTCAGGACACCCCACTACGTGGTACTAGCAGCATTTTGCTGATGAAGGGTGTGAGTGTCAGCAGCAGTGTTCATCAGATATTCAGATGGTTCAATTCTTTCTGTTTGTTTACATTGACATGTGCAATGCGCTGTGTGCGAGTCGAGTGGCCAATACTGCCTTTCTCCATTATCTGAATATCTGATCTATCAACAAGCCAGTGCATGCATGAATGATCTTTAGCTGCTGCTGCTGCTGCTACACTACTAGTAGTCCTTACCAGCACATATACAAATGCTACTGGTCGTACTATTTTAGACCGCGCAGTAGTGCAGCTAGCAGCGGCTAGTGCGCCGGGTCGGTTCTCCATTGGTTAAAGCTAGGCATGCATGCCATATCCTTGCACTATACTATGCCACACTATGATCGAAATGATGCAAGTAAAGAAACATACATTTCAGAGCTTAGTTGCTTCTTTTCCGGCAGGGTCGAGTGCGTCGTGGGCCTCGTGGCTGCTGCAGATCGTGGTGTGAAGTGTGTTTGGAGATTGATGTTTGATCAGGTCAGCCTGAAGAAGATCGTCAAGTGTTTGGGTGATAAAATATCATCAGGGTGGTCAATATGGACTGTTCGTCAGTAGTGGCAGGTCCTATGTGAGCAGTAGCGGCGTCCGCGAAATACTACTACTTCACTAGCAAGCGCCCGGTGGTCGACATTGTTGTAGTCTTTTCTTTGGTATAGGAGCGTAGATCCGAGAGTTTTTGCGTCGGTAACAGATTTGTGGTTTGGAGGTGGTCAATACCTTCGGATTCGGTCGCCGGAGTCGTGGAAGACGTTCCGGCCATCTGCCCTTTGTCGGTGCGGTCCTCTGCGCTTGAGCAGCGTCGGTCGGTGGAGAGGGCAGTGGCGTTGGAGTCACGGCGACGTCGTCGATCTCTCGGTGGCGGCGGTCGTCGTGGCGGTGCTGCTTCCCGTCGGCACAGCGCCTTCTCACAGATCGGGTTTAGGGATGTCAGTGGGGTGCGGCGGTACGGACGAACTTAGAGTCATGAGTTTCGGCCGGCCCCCACCTCTATTTATTGTGGCGCTGGCGGCAGGGGCCCACCAGGCATAATGGGCTGGGCGCCCCCGATCAGGGCGCGATTAGGTCAAGGGCCCATTAAAGCCGTTGGGCCAAAATGGGTGGAGATCAATTTCCAACATTCTCCCCCTTAATCTCATTTTGTACTTTTATCTTTATTACTTTTTAACTTCACTCATTCCATTACAGATTAATGCATAGAACTGTCTCATCGTCACGATCAATCGCCGATAGACTTAACAGCTACAATACATTTTTCTGTTCTGAAATAGTTACTATACATTTTGGGCCATCTTTTAGTTCAGGAATCACAGGCTTTCCCTTAAACCCATGCCGGCAACATGTTCAATAAATACTTTGGGTGGTAAGCCTTTAGTAAGCGGATCCGCTAGCATCTTTGCGGTGCTTATATGCTCAAGACTTATGATTTGATCTTGAACTTTATCTTTCACA
>BCLG01003221.1:20206-46546 GCA_001602295.1 Zoysia matrella
TCTTTTTCTTTGCGATTCTTTCGCGGAGCCCTAAGGCTACCGCCACAGTGTAGCCGACGGCTACAATTTTCTTTCGGATCTTTGCTCGCGGGTAGCATTCTGGCGAGTTTTTCCGTACTCGTCGGGATCCACTCCTAGACTTGGCTCTGATACCAATGTTGTTATCTTTTCTCTGGGTATAGGAGTGTAGATCCGAGAGTTTCTGTGTCGGTAACAGATCTGTGGTTCGGAGGTAGTCAATACCTTCGGATCCGGTCGTCGGAGTCATGGAAGACGTTCTGGCCATCTGCCCTTTGTTGGTGCGGTCCTCTGCGCTTGGGCAGCGTCGGTCGGTGGAGAGGGCAGTGGCGTTGGAGTCACGGCGACGTCGTCGATCTCTCGGTTGCGGCGGTCGTCGTGACGGTGGTGCTTCCCGTCGGCACAGCGCCTCCTCACAGATCGGGTTTAGGGATGTCGGTGGGGTGCGACGGTACGGACGAACTTAGGGTCATGAGTTCCGGCCGGCCCCCACCTCTATTTATTGTGGCGCTGGCGACAGGAGCCCACCAGCCATAATGAGCTGGGCGCCCTTGGGCGCCCCCGATCAGGGCGTGATTAGGTCAAGGGCCCATTAAGGCCGTTGGGCCAAAATGGGTGGAGATCAATTTCCAACAATCTGACCAAGCAGCAATAGCAAACCAAACCTGTTGGGAAACAAAGCACTCCGAAAACAGATGAAACGTCGTTTCCAAATTGTGACAGCAAAAGGGGCAAAAGTACTGGTTCTCCCATTCACGTTGTTGCAATCTATCAGCTGTCCAGACGCGGTTTTGAAGAAGCAGCCATAAGAAGAATTTGCAGCGCGGCGGCGCCCAGACCCTCCAAACCCGCTCGGCAAAGAACGAGAAAGAACCCTCTTCAAACTGCAACTCATAAGCCGATTTAGCAGAGTACACACCTGAGGCCGTCCTTGTCCAGAAGATGGAGTCATCTATGGCATAGGAAACGTCGAAGTTGATGACATTGACCAAGGCCCACAGATTGACGAAATCAGAGATCAAGGACACCGTGAGATTGTGGTTGATATCACGGATCCATGAATCATCTCGTAGTGCCTCAGCTACCATCCTATTTTTGCGCTTGCTATGAGCAAAAAGAGCCGGAAACATGGACACCGGAGATTGTCCCTGTAACCAACTGGAACTCCAGAACTTTGCCGTCTTGCCATTACCGATTGTCACAACTGTTGCCGCATTGAACAAAGCCACATCCACTGCATCTGTCGGCAGCTCCATACCGCTCAAGGTTTGTTCGGGCAGGTCCACTGGAACCAGAGCAATCTTAGCCTCAAGGCGCGGCAAAAGCAATCCAAGTCCGTGATGCCAAGACCGCCCCGGTTCAACGGTCTGCAAACACGACTCCAGCTTACTTTGCACTTGCCACCTTGCATCTGTTGAGTGCCGCACCAGAGGAAGCGACGCCGCACTTTGTCATGTTGGGAATTGATCTCCACCCATTTTGGTCCAACGGCTTTAATGGGCCCTTGACCTAATCGTGCTCTGATCGGAGGCGCCCAGCCCATTATGGCTGGTGGGCCCCTGTCGCCAGCGCCACAATAAATAGAGGTGGGGGACCGGCCAGAACTCATGACCTAAGTTTGTCCGTACCGCCGCACCCCACCGACATCCCTAAACCCGATCTGTGAGGGGGCGCTGTGCCGACGGGAAGATCCACCGCCGTCACCGCCGCGACGACCGCCGTCACCGAGAGATCGACGACGTCGCCGTGACTTCTACGCCACTGCCCTCTTCACCGACCGACGCTGCCCTAGCGCAGAGTACCGCACCGACAAAGGGCAGATGGCCGGATCGTCTTCCACGACTCCGACGACCGGATCCGAAGGTATTGACCACCTCCGAACCACAGATTTATCACCGACACAAAAACTCTCGGATCTACACTCCTAGACCCAGAGAAAAGATCTACACATGTCCAGCTCTTTGATGAACTTCCTGGGCGGGCGCAGGGCAGTGAGGAGGTACGTCGGTAGTGAAGAAAGGACAGAGTGAACCAGCTCCCGCCGGCCGCCCAAACTCAACAGCTTGCCTTGCCAATTTGTTAGCTTGGAGATAGCCCGGTCCAGAGTAGGCTGCAAATGCCCCAAACGCAGTCGGCCCAAGGTGAGAGGCACGCCTAAATAAGTCAGGGGGAAAACTGTCCGCTGTCCGCTGAAATATTGCAGAATCGGTTCCAAATCAAACCCGCTGCACGCAATCGCGGCGACGGAGCTCTTGTGCTGGTTGATTCTCAGACCAGTCGCTTCTCCAAACAGTTGCATTGTGTTCATAGTGAATTCAACATCCTGGGCCTTCGGATTCAGGAACAGCACCGCGTCGTCGGCATACATAGAAAGCCGCAGCCTAGCAAGGCGCCCACGCAGCGGAGAGATGAGCTCAGCTTCTGTTGCTTGGAGGAAAATCTGCTGCAGCGTGTCAATCACCAAGATAAACAGGAAGGGAGACAACGGATCTCCCTGCCTGAGGCCGCGCTCATGCTGGATGATGGGGCCTGGCACGCCATTCAAGCAGATAGACGACGAGGAGGTTGACAGCAGGAGTGAAATCCAATCACGCCAGCGTGGCGGAAAGCCGAGCTTCTGCAACAACTCCAATATGTATTCCCAAGAAACCGAATCAAAGACCCGGGAAATGTCAAGCTTCATCAAAAGGGCAGGTTTGCGCTGCCAATGATAAGATCTCGCAAGATTCCGAACATAGAGGAAATTATCCTGGATGCAGCGCTTCTTGATGAAGGCACTTTGCGCACTGGACACCAGATCGTCCATGACCTTAGAAAGCCGAAGAGCAAGCACTTTGGAGATCAACTTCGCAAAGGAGTGTATGAGACTGATGGGCCTGAAGTCCTTCAAATATTCAGAAATCTCCTTCTTAGGCAACAGAATCACGGAAGCAGAATTGAGCTTGTGAAGCGGTCCAGCATTGAGCTGGTAGAAACTCTGGAAGGCAGCCATGATGTCCCCCTTGATGGTCCCCCAACAAGCTCTGTAGAAAGTGCCTGTGAACCCGTCGGGCCCCGGAGCCTTTTCTGCCGGCGTTTCACAGATCGCCTTCCAAACCTCCTCCTCGGTGAAAGGAAGATCAAGTCCGGAGTGTTGCACTTGTGGCAGCTCGAACTCATCACAATCAAATGAGCGACTTCTCTGCTCTCTGGTGCCCAGGACTCGCTGGAAGAAGTCAAAAGCTTCGAGCTCCTTCTCCTCATGGGACCAAGCAAGAGAGTCATCGTCACGCCGAAGGTAGGGAACAAACTTCTTCCTGCTGCGGGCGTTGGCCTTGAGGTGGAAGAAGCGAGTGCAAGCGTCTCCCTGCTTCAACCAAGTCAGCTGGGAAGCCTGTCGGCGGCGCGAGCGTTCAACCGCCGTGAGACCTAGCACCCGGGTTTTAAGTTGCTTCCGCAACTCGAGCTCTTGAACCGTCAGCAGCCGCTCGTCCTGGGCCAAGTCAAGACGATGAATGACCTCATTAGAAATATGGAGAAGCCAACGCGCTTCACTGAAAATTCCCTTGCTCCAGGCACGGAGAGCGCGTGCTGTTTTCAGCAACTTATGGTGCAATATGTTCAACGGGGAGATTCCGGGCACTTCAGAGTTCCAAGCCGATTGCACTACTTCCTGAAACCCCGGCACTTTAACCCAAAAGGATTCAAACTGAAGGAGCCCGGCCTGATTGGGCGGTGCCGAGGTATCAAAAACAGCGGACAATGGTCAGACATGGATGATGACAGGGCTTGCAAACCGAAGTCAGAAAACAGAAGGTCCCACTCCTTGTTACAAAAAGCCCTGTCAAGCCGAACTAAAGTGGGACAGTCCCGCTCATTACTCCAAGTAAACTTCCGGTTGTGCAGCGCCAACTCGAGCAGCTCACAGTTGTCAAGAGTTCTTCTGAAGGAGCCCATTAAGCGACGGTTGAGGTTGAGATTATTTTTGTCGGCCACCTGATAGATGAGGTTGAAATCCCCGAGGCAGAGCCAAGGTTGTGAAGAGGCCGGTTTAGCAGCAAGGAGCTCTTCCATGAAGGCCGGTTTAAGAGCA
The DNA here is from genome assembly GCA_001602295.1 of Zoysia matrella. NCBI lineage: Eukaryota > Viridiplantae > Streptophyta > Magnoliopsida > Poales > Poaceae > Zoysia > Zoysia matrella. Next base: position 24,297 of record BCLG01003221.1, read on the forward strand.
TCCAATGACGGGCCGTACACCACAGTGAGAATGAAAGGCTGGCTCGTGGAGACAGGAGTGACAGTTAAGGACACCGAGTTATCTCTAACAATTGAGTTTGCAGCTGAGATGAAGATGAGGTCCCAGGCCACAAGGATTCCGCCGCGAGTACCATCTGCAGGTGCAAAGACATATTCTGACAAGCCGCCACCCAGGAACTCAGCCGCCAACGAAGAACTGATCGCATTCAACTTAGTCTCTTGCAAACAAGCAATGGCCGGCTTAGAATCCAGGAGCAGCCGCCGCACTGTCTCCCTGCGTGCCGGTAAGTTGAGGCCGCGCACGTTCCAACTAACAAAAGAGAGGTTGTGACTCATATCTTAACCAAAGGAACCACTGCACTGAAGATGAGGCAGCACGGACGCACCCAAGCTGCTCTGACAGAACACAAACAAAGCTGATAACCTGAGACCACAACATCACGACGGACGGTGAGGACAGAACAGACCGAAAGGCAAACACACAAACGGGGCACCAGCGGCCCCACAACATATGGAGACTGCGATAACATCGTGGACAGTGGACAACAGAGAAGGCGGGCCAGCAACATCAAGCTGCGGACACCTCCACAGCCAATTCCTCTGTGGCCAGAGCAGCAACCGCGTCTGTGATGCGTCCATCAGAAAGCTTGGTGATCGCACGAATTGCAGACACCACATCTAGTGGTAGAGCCGACTTGTACATCTCGACGTACTTTTGCATGGCCTCATCCCCAACCGGCTCATTTGCACCGACCAGGTCGAGCTGACGAATGAGGCGGTGCGTAGCCCGCTGAGCCACTGGGACAACCGACTTCATAGAAGCCTGCCTAGCGCTATGCCTGGATGGCAGTGGCGGGACAGAGCGCGCCCTGGAGGAATTCTTACGAGCAGCCGGGCGCGACAGCACAGGAGGCAGGGGAGGCCATGGCGGGATCAGCTTGTTCAAGAAGTCATGGGCCGTGGTGGAAGAGTCAACTTCAGGCCCAGCAGCCAGAACAGCACAGCTCGCCTCCATGTGGCCGACAGTCACAGAACCATTGTCCTTCTCCATGTTCCCGGCCACCACTTCAGGCCCAACAACCGCCTTCTCCATGTTCCCGGTAGCCCCTTCAGGCCCATCTAGTGTCAGGCCACAGTCCATGACCGCAGTCGGCGGAACCGGCACCAGCATCTCTTCGAGGCCCAGCAAAGAGTCTTTCAAGCCCACCTGTGGTGGCCCAAAAAAGCCACCAAGCACGATAGCCTGGCCTGGCACCGGAGACAGCAGCGTGGCTGCAGCTTCGACAGAGGCAGCCTGTCCCGAAGACCCGGACCCACCCTCTGCCGCGGAACCTGCAAGGAGCAGCTTCTGACTCACGACGGCCGAGGCACCGCAAGTCGCCTCCAGGAGCATGGGGTCGTCAACTTCCCGGGAAGGAAAGGGGCAGGACTGTAGATCCAAACCACAGCACAGTTCAAACGACACTGTCGGGGAAAAAGGAAAACAAACTGGGTCCTTCTGCATCTCTCCTTCCTTCACGGGCACGCCCTGGAGTTCCTCGAGGACCGCGCCTGTGGCACAGCACGACGGAGAGCGAGAGCGCTGGCGCAGGGGGGACCCAACGCCACACGTCCCAGCTGGTGACCGCGCCAGCTCCCTGCCCCGACGAGAACCCTGAGGATGATCACCTCCATCCCAACGCGACGGAGCAGGCCGCTGAGACGAGGCAGCAGCAAACCCTAGTCCAACGGAGCTGTAAGGTCTAGGCCACGACGGTTGGCGACGACCACCCTCGTCAGCATCATCATCCCATCGGTGAAGGGGTGGAGGAGAGGATTGGCACGGGGCGATCGGGCGGCCATGGGAGGCAGCACGAGGAGGATGACCATCAGGCACCCCCAGGAACCAGGAAAAGGAATGAAAACCTGGACTGAAGGGGGAGACAGAGCCCAATGACCCCGACGAGATGAGGCCGGTAGCTTCAGAGCTGGGCATCCTGGAGCGTCGCGGAGACCAGTCGAAGAAGTGGTCAAGATGGATGAGCAGTTCAACGGAACGCCCTTCCGGCGGCGAGATGTCGCTGTTAGCAACAGCCGCCGACGTACAACCAACTCCTTCTGTGAAGAAGGTACAGAGCTGGGTCTTCGGGAGCAAGTCCGGGTTGCGCATCCAACCGTAGAACCCGAAGACCTCCGTGCGAGCTTGGGAGAACGAGTCTTCATCCATGTGGTCGAAGAGCACGAGACCACCTAGCACTTGGTTGACCCCCTCCGCCGACCAAGCATGCAGCGGGAGGCGCTCAATGAAGATCTTGACCTGGTAGCGCCAAGTGGTTGGGCAGCTGTGGGCGACAGGGTTCCACGGCTTGATGAGAAACCAAGTGGAGCCAACATCGACAAACCCAGCGCGGACAGCAACAACTCGCTGCTCCGGATAGTCGAAGCGAGCGAAGAAGTTCTCAGGCTTGTGGGGAGACACAGTGATGTTCCACAATGGGAGACGGAGCTGCCAGTGAAGGGCGAACGCTACATCCTCGGCAGAAGAATGGCCGTTAGCGTCGCAAGTAGTGAGGACAATGGCTTTGCCCAGAAGCTTGTTCATCTCCGCAGTCATAGACAGGGTGGGGACGACAGCCGACTGGCCGAAGTCAGGGCGCGCGCCAACGAGACCGGGGACGTAGACGGGGTCCATCTGATCAGGAGCAGGCGGAGGCGAAGTAGGCGGTGGGGTGGCGATGGCGGCAGCGTAAGATGGTGGAGGAAAAGTGAGGCGAGAATGGACCGAAGGACGGGGAGGTTCGGCAGGCTTTGGAAAGGTGAGACGAGAGTGGACCGAAGCCTTCGGCAAGGAGAGGCGGGGGAGGGCGGTGGGCTTGACGGAGCTCTTCACAGGCTTGGAGCAATGCCGGGCGAAGTGACCGCTGCAGAGGCACGAAATGCACCTCGGAGGTTCACGGCACTCAGCGAGCCGATGATCAGTGGAGCGGCATCGAAAGCACTTGCCCCAGAAGAGTGCTTTATACTCCGGCGAGAGTGCCTTAATGCGCTCCGGGACGGAGGGCCGCTGTCGCGAAGCAGCAATGGCTCCGACAAAAGAAGGAAAGCCCGCAGCACGCTTCTTGTGCCGAGACTTGACCAGCTGCCAAGCACGGTGGGGCTTTGAATGGGGGAAGTCGACATTGGGGACTTGAGGAAAGGCCGGCGCCTTGGGCTTGGGCTGCGACGCGGCAGACGGCAGAGGAAGAACTGTTGAAGGGGGCGGAGTTACTTCGCGAGCTGGCCCGGCCGGAATCTCCGGAGAGGCAGGAGCTGCAGGAGCGCAGAGGCCGAAGGCGCCATCAATGTCGTTGATAGATCCCCAGTCCAGCTTCTCGGAACTGCTGGCGTAGGAGGACGGAGAGGGGACGGCGGGGCTGGCACAAGAAGAAGGAGCGGTGTCCGCTGGCGAAGCAGGGTGGGCGGCCGCCGAGGCAAACGCCACGTTCACCGGCGCGGGGGCGAGCGTGGGGCTCTCACTCGCACTCATCTCTGTTGCTGCGTTGAAAAGCTTGTTCGTGTGAAGCTGAGCTGCTAACAACAATGATAGATGGACATAGCTAAGAGACCATTCTTGAAAGCGAGAAGAAAAGGCTGTCTTGTTCCACACTGCTGTCGCTCATCTGAAGTCTGAGATTTATTACACTTGGAGATTCACAGGGTCGTGGATCTATCAGCTTGGGCATGGTTCACCACCGGAGCGAACCGCTCCAGGCCCATAGAACCAGCAGCATGCATTGGGGCACCACGGTTATCCATTTTCTATCTTTCAAGTAACCCACTGCTCCGATGGATACCGTAGTTTGGTTTTTTTTTTATCAGAAAAATTAAACTAAATTGTAGAAAACAAAGCTCGGTTTAAAGATATTCATCAGACCATCACAAGGTGCTTTTTCATAATATCGGCAACACATTTTCATAATATCCATCAGACCATAGAATCTAGTTGACCACGTATTATTAATGCAACGTAGAGGCAGGTTAGTCAATGGGCTGCATTCTCACATGCCTAATTGTACGAAGAAGCACCGGTTGAGCTTGATTTTGAAGAAAAAAACACCAATGACACAGCAGCAGAAGCTCCAAGCTTTCCTCCTCCTGGTTGCAATCACTGATTCCCAGCACGGAGAAGCAACTAGCAGATCGAGTACTGACTACGGAGAGCGGAGAAGCAGCTAGCAGCGGCGCAGCGAGGCGCAGCGAGGGATAGCAGCACGGCGAGGAGCCACGGCGATGGAGAGAGGCGCGGCGGTGGCGCGCAGCAGCGGCGCCGAGCGGTTTCGATCCACGCGAACCCACGGATTGATCGGAGCTGGACCAGGGGCCCACGACTCGATCCCTGGTGACCCAATATAATCGATTTCGTGGGCCGGTTCGGGGGTCCGCTGGTCCGACCCACCTCATGCCCATCCTGATGGATCTACGTAACAATTCTATCATATTTTCATTGACACTGTCATAGCCCTGGAGTATGGGAGGAATCAACCACCAACGCAATGGTATAGGAGGGAATCAAAAGGCTCTCGTATTGAGAGTCAAGAACTGAAAATTTTCAGACCGGCTGAGGGGAGGAGGGTCATGAGAAACAACAATGATTGAACTTCAGAGCTCTCGGGTCTTATTTTTTTTATTCACTCCTGAGAAGATTGTTTTTGTGAAGTGATTATGTGGCTGAAAGTGATTCTTTAGAATAAATTTTTTGAATCAAGATTCACTTCACAGAATCAGAAGCTACTTTTTTCAGTTCTCAGCCTCTTAGTTTATTTTAAAAAATCACTTCACAGAATTATAAAAAAATACTTCTTCTGAAAAACAACGTTCGACAAAACTCTCGTTATTCTGTCTAAGAATCAAGAGCTGAAAGCTCTGTAAAAGAACCCTAAGTTTGAAATCGCACTCGGGAAAGTTGACTAGGATTAGTCTGAAGCTCCTTTGGAACTCACTAATTTCATAAGAATATTACAATAATTTTATAAAAATCAATTTAATTCTATAAGAAAAACACAGAAAATGGTAAAGAACTGGCAGCGTTCCAAACATGGGCGTAAGATCTAGGAAGAAAATTTTGTTGCCATCTTGCAGTTCAGCGGCTGGTTGCAAATATGTCCACCGTTCACATGCTGACGCGATCTGGTCTGCGGATGGCCGATCCAACGGTTGAAATGAACCCCGGGTTGTTGTTAAGATATACGCTTTATTTAAGGGTGTTTGAGAAATTCTGACCGTGCCGTTCACTCTTCTCTGTCAGTGAGCGAGATACATTTTCGTTGAACTCCCTGACAAGTTTCTTTTTATTTTTCTGTAACTTCTCGGTCAGCGAGTGGAACACCGATTCGCGGCGGGGCTGTGTCGACCGTCGCCCCCCGGCGACAGCGCCGCCGCAGCCGCTTGGGGAAGAGAAACCGCCCACTCATTTCCGCGGCTTCCGCGCCATTTTCGTGCGCCGCTGTAACTTGTATCGACTGTCGCTGCTGGAGCGTGGGGCGCGGCCTTCGCGACCTCATCGCCGTGGCCGGAGGTGGCGGCAGCGCGGATTCGACGAGGGATGACCAGGTCAGGTGGTTCCTTGATCACACCGGTCGTATGTGCGACGTCGGAGCTGGAACCTCGGCACCCACTTCCTGGTGATTGGCGGTGAGTGCCCGCAGCCGTTCCCCCTCCATGGCTCCATTGCACAGTAGCCCCCAAACTTGACTAACACCACGTTGCAGCCTGAATTTGGACATCGCACGATACCATTTTATCAATGTCTTGCTTCAGATAGTAGTTTAGTTACTCCCTCCATTTTAAATTATTGACTCTGTTGATTTCTAACATCAACTTTTACTGTTTGTCTTATTCAATTATTACAATGTGTAAAATTATTAGTTGTGATTTAAATTCCATCAATGATGAAACAAATAATAATAAAATTTTACATGTTTGAACAAATTTTTTGAATAAGACGAATGATCAAAGTTGATATAAAAAGTCAACAGTGTCAATATTTTAAAACCGGAGAGAGTACATGATATAACTAATCTTTTAATCACTGCAACTGTGATTAGTCGTGTCAGTCTGAAACCAAACTGCCACCCTTTTTTATACTTGGTGTCCACTTTGATTAGAGTAGCATGGGAACGCCCAAGCTAATACGGCTGTGCAAATTATTGAAGGACCACATAATAAAGCAAGGAATAAGAAAGATGGATATGTGGTTCTGTTTTACTTCTTCTCAAGCGAGAGGACATCATTCGCATGACCATAGATGTCATGGCGTTTTTGTTGTTTGCACAATTTGTCCAAGCAAACTAGGGTGTAGTTGGACGGTCACCATAGAACCATTTTCTGTCCTTGAAGTTTTTTTTCTGTATGCGTAGAAGTACGAGCACCTTTTAAATATCAGAAGATTAACCTTTGAAACATATAGATTCTTGCATGATTATAATCCTTCTTGCTGTCTTAGCTGTCTAAAGAACACAGCTTTGTTCTCATCTCCACACATGTTTATATACCTTAATTCGCACGGATTTTTAGAGTTGGGTGATATGGTAGGTTTTTGTCAGATCTCTCAAACAAATTACAGTTTTCAAAATTTTCTGTCCACAAATATACTAATTGAAGTCAAATCAGAATAGTTTTGTTGATAATTTAGAGCGTAACTAATCTCATACCAAATTCCACAACCTAATATGTTAGAAATGACCAAGATTAATAGAAATCCTCCTTTTGGTTATCCCATTATTTATGGGGAAGTACAACTCAATTGACTTGTAGCTAACCTGCCTCGGTCATGACAACCCAATTCACATTTTTTGTTTAGTCTATGTCAGGATTTTAATTAGGTCATATTCGATAGCTACTTTTATTAAGGGCATTTGTTTTACGGTGGCTGGTAGTTGAAAAGGATATGCAAGAAGCCATGGGCCATTAGCATATTTGTTTCGTAGCAAGCAAGCGGAAAGCATGTGGGGCGATAGCAAACAGATGGATTTCTCTAGAATTAGGAACTGCAGATTCCTCATAACCAATTTTCTCATCTGGGCTGCTCTTCTCCTTCCTATGTGTGTAGCTCAGTCTGCAGATGAGCAAGCGCTTCTTGCATTCAAGGCCTCCATCTCCAACGACCCGAGCGGGGTGCTTGCTGCATGGACACCCACCAATGGCAGTATGAACACCTCCAACAACATCTGCCGGTGGAGCGGCGTGTCGTGCCTCTCTAGACAGCACCCTGGCCGTGTCACTGCACTGGAGCTCATGTCATCCAACCTGACAGGTATGATCAGCCCCAGCCTGGCCAACCTATCCTTCCTCCATACGCTCAACCTCACCGGCAACCACCTCTCTGGAAGCATCCCTGTGGAGCTTGGCATGTTGCGTCGCCTCCAGATTATCAGCCTTGGTGAGAATTCCCTCACTTGTGGGATACCTGCATCGCTCACCAATTGTGCCCGCCTCACCCATGTAGAACTACAATTGAATTTATTGCATGGTGAGATACCAGTGAACTTCAGTTATTGCCAGGAGCTCCGGGCATTCAACGTCAGTGTGAACAGCCTGTCCGGTGGCATCCCACCATCTTTTGGATCACTATCAAAGCTTGAGTTCTTGGGTCTTCACCGGTGCAACCTTACCGGTGGCATCCCACCATTATTGGGTAACCTCTCTTCACTCTTGGCATTTGATGCCAGTGAGAATTATAACCTTGGTGGTAACATACCAGACATGATAGGGAGACTCACCAAGCTGAACTTTCTGAGGCTAGCTTTTGTCGGCCTTAGAGGCACAATTCCAACCTCGCTGTTTAACATATCATCCCTTAGAACACTTGACTTAGGAAACAATGATCTATCTGGTGTGCTGCCTCTTGACATTGGTATCACTCTGCCGAGAGTTCAATTCCTTTCTCTGTACAACTGCCAGATCAAAGGGTGTATCCCATCATCGATAGGCAATGCAACAGAACTTCGTGTTATCCAGTTTCAGAGCAACGCTCTGCAGGGGATTGTGCCACCTGACATTGGCAGGCTAAAGGATCTTGAGGTGCTGAACCTGCAGTTCAATCTTCTCGAGGACAAGTGGGACAAGGATTGGCCTCTGATAGCTGCACTAGGAAATTGCAGTATGCTGCGTGCACTGAGTCTTTCTAGTAACAAGTTTCAAGGTGTTTTCCCTCCTTCACTTGCCAATCTAAGCATTGGGATAAAAGGGATCTATATGAATGCAAACAACATAAGTGGTAGAATTTCCCCAGAGATTGGCAAGTTAGGCAATCTCCGTGTCTTTGTGCTTGCTGACAATGCTGTGACTGGCACCATTCCAGACGCCATTGGCAGTCTTCACAGCATGACTGGGCTCGATATATCTGGCAACAGTATATCCGGTGAGATCCCACCTATGCTTGTCGCTAACCTTACTCAACTTGCTTTCCTGGATTTGTCTGAGAACAAATTGCAAGGAAGCATACCTGAGAGCTTTGGGACTATGAGAAATATTGCAATCCTGGACTTGTCTTACAATCAGTTCAGGGGCATGTTACCGAAACAGGTGCTTAATCTCTCCTCTCTAACCTTGTTCCTCAACATGTCTCACAACATGTTCTCAGGTCCAATCCCGTCAGAAATAGACAGATTGAGCAGCCTTGGTATTCTAGACTTGTCAAATAATAGGCTTTTAGGAGAGATACCACAAGCACTCTCCCAGTGCGAGGCAATGGAGTACTTGTTTCTTCAGGGGAACCAGCTCAATGGGAGGATTCCCCAGTCACTTAACTCGTTGAAAGGGCTTCAATACTTGGACATGTCACAAAATAACTTGTCTGGCCAAATTCCAGATTTCTTGGCGACATTGCAGTACTTGCAGTACTTGAATCTGTCCTACAACCAGTTTGATGGACCAGTGCCAACAACAGGAGTGTTCAATGATTCAAGAAACTTCTCTGTTGCTGGAAACAAAGTCTGTGGTGGTGTTTCAGAGTTGCAGTTACCAAAATGTCATGATACTGATAAATCCGGTCGAAGGTTACACAAATCACGAACTTTGCGGATCGTGGCTATTGCCATGGGATCTTTCGTGGCTCTAGTCCTCGTCACATGCACTTTTCTGATTTGTGCTCGGAAATCAGTAAAACAGCAGCATATGCAGAGTAACAAGACTTCTCAGATGCCAAACCTTATGGAGCGACACTGGAAATTATCCTATGCCGAGCTGCACAAGGCTACGGATGGTTTCTCTGAGGCTAATCTCATAGGTGTTGGAAGCTTTGGTTCAGTATACAGAGGAACACTAGACCATGAACATCAGGAAGTTGCAATAAAAGTGTTGAACCTTCTGCAGCATGGTGCAGAGCGGAGTTTCCTAGCTGAATGTGAGGTGTTAAGAAGCATTCGACATCGCAATCTTGTAAAGGTCATCACAGCCTGTTCATCCGTGGATCGTAGTGGAAACAATTTCAAAGCTTTGGTGTATGAGTTCATGCCTAACAGGGACCTAGACAAGTGGCTGCATCCAACTGGGGAAGGCAGGAGTTCCTCTCGTACACTAACGCTGGCTGAAAGAGTGAGTATTGCACTAGATGTCGCTCAGGCTCTTGACTATCTTCACCACCATGGCGAAGCAGCCATTGTTCACTGCGATCTGAAGCCAAGCAATGTCCTTATCGACAATGACATGGTTGCCCATGTAGGTGACTTTGGGCTCTCACGATTTGTTCAGGAAGCAAATAACAACTCGTTCAGTAATCCTGGTGGAATCAAAGGCACCATAGGTTACATTCCACCAGGTAATTAAGTTTCACTACTAATTCATTTTCATGTCAACCATGACAACACGTCATTGAATAACTTTGGCCCCTCAATATTTCAGAGTACGGAAGGAGCAGTGAAATATCGGTGGAAGGTGATGTATACAGCTACGGCATTCTCCTGCTCGAGATGTTCACCGCGAAGAGGCCAACAGACCCCTTATTCCAGGGAGGTCAAACCATCCGCTGCTATGTTGCGACGGCTTATCCTGAGAGAGTCATGGAAGTAGCTGATGGAGCATTGTTGCAGCAGAAGGAGAAGGACATGGATAAGGGTAGTCTGGAGGAGTGCCTGCTGCTGGTTTTCCGGGTCGCGTTGCGATGCACGGTGGAATCGCCGAGAGCAAGGATGGTCACAAGAGATGTCATCAGAGCGCTAACCGCTGTGAGTGAGATTAATGAAGACTAGATAGCTGAATATACACCATTCTGTCCAGATTCTTTTTATTGTTTAAAGAGACATCTTTTAAGTCCTGTTTGGAATGGAGGAATTTTTTCACATTTTTTTATTTTTTCTGTAAAATTCACATAAGATTTCTATCAAATTCATACGGTCTCAAGCGTCTGGTCTGTTGAAATGGATGTTTATACCTCCCCCAAAGCCGCCGCCTCGCGTCACAATCTGACTGCATCCGCTTCGCCACCGTGTGCCGACAGCCAACCAGTCCCAGCCGCTGGTTCTGAGTCCAGTTTTTCGTGATATCAGCATGTGACTGCTGAAACTGTTGCCCATGAACAGTGCCGCTGTGTCTGACGATTACGACAACATATAGTATGAACAGGAGAGGGGCACAAGCACAGGAGAATCTAAACAAGTCGTCTTTGATCTGCACATGCATAGTGTGAACAATTGAAAAACGTAACCAGGCATTAGCAGCAAATTTTCAATGACGTTTCTTTCAGAAGAAAGTGGCAGCTGAAAACGTAACCATGTTGTTTTGTTCAACGAAAACGACTGACCGATAGCGTCATGAAGCTGAAAACATCAGCTTGCTCTGCCTGGGCTCCTGGAGACGTTGGATCTCCCTTCCCCTCATCTACAACATCCCCAAGCCGCCATCCGAGAGACAAGTCCTAGTCCAAGAGTACGCTCAAGCTCTCACATGCAAGCTGGTTTCAGCATTTGTGCTCGAGTGCAAGAATGGATGCTACCAACGTATTTCTTTCCTGCCTGATGCGCAGATCCATGCGCACAATACTCCTTGTTGCTGCTCTTGTGGGCAGTGGTTATACTACCACACATGCTGCCTCCAATCAGTCGCGATCGTCTTCTTCTTCTTCGCGTTCAGCTCCGGCTGCCGCGGACGAGCAGGCGGCTCTGCTCTCCACCAAGGCGCTCATCATCGGCGATCCACACAGGGTGTTCTCCTCATGGACCTTCGGCGTGGGAAACACCACCACCACCGCCAATTCCACCGGCAGTTTTTGCGACTGGAGAGGCGTGGGGTGCCACTCCCGGCGGCATCCCGGCCGCGTCACCTCGCTGGAGCTGCCGTCGTCGAACCTGACCGGCACCGTGTCCCCTTTCCTCGCCAACCTGACGTTCCTCCGCATGCTGAACCTCTCGCACAACTCCTTCTCGGGCGGCATCCCGTGGGAGCTCGGGTTCCTGCCTCGCCTCCTGTACCTGGACCTTCGCCACAACTCCTTGCAAGGCGTGATCCCACAGTCCCTTGCTCTGGCCTCCAAGCTCCGGATTTTGCAGCTGGAGTACAACAGCCTCGTCGGTGAGATCCCAGCCAACGTGAGCTGTTTGCAGGAACTGGAGGTGTTGGACGTCGGCGCAAACCAGCTATCTGGTGCAATCCCACCGTCGCTCGGTTCACTGTCTAAGTTCACGTACCTGGGGCTGTACTTGAACAATCTGTCTGGAGGTGTCCCGCCATCTTTCGGTAATCTTTCCTTGCTGGAGAATTTGTTTGCTGATACTAATGCACTTAGTGGTGAGGTACCAGATTCTTTGGGATTGTTGACAAAGCTCCAGTCTCTTGATTTAGCTTATAACCAGCTTAGTGGCTCCATCCCAAGAAGCTTGTTCAACATATCGTCAATCTCTACGTTTGAACTGTCAGGCAATAGTGCTCTTTCAGGTGTTCTACCGTTTGATATTGGTTTCACGCTACCGAACCTCCAGAACCTCATCCTCAATGACTGCCAACTGAGCGGGCGAATTCCCTACTCGATAGTGAATGCATCTCAGCTCAAGTATTTACAACTTGGTAACAATGAGCTTGAAGGAACAGTCCCATTTGATGTAGGCAACAGCCTCAAGAATCTTGAAGTGTTATCAGTAGAAAACAACCATCTGGAGGATGAGTGGTCAAGTGATTGGGATCTGATTATCTTCTTGACAAATTGTACTAGGCTTTTTCATCTCTCTCTTGGTTCTAACAATTTCCAAGGTGTGTTCCCACCTTCTCTGGTCAATCTCTCCACATCGTTGCAAAAGCTTCAGCTAGATCACAACCAAATTTATGGAGCAATCCCTTCAGATATTCGGAAGCTTTCGAACCTTGCAATTCTTAATCTCAGGGGTAACCTTAACCAAAAACAATTGGAGAGCTTTACAACTTAGAAGCTTTAGACTTGTCTCAGAGCAACATTTCTGGGCAAATTCCTCCTACATTGGGCAACCTAACAAGCCTTTCCATACTTTACCTCTTCATGAACAACTTACAGGGATCCATACCCGCAAGCTTAGGGAAGTTGCAAAACATTGCTAGTCTGGTTCTCTCAGCTAACCAGCTGAGTGGTGCAATACCAGAGCAACTTCTTAGGCTTTCCTCTTTAACAAATTTTCTGGGTCTTTCACACAACTCTCTCACTGGTCAGATCCCATTAGAGGTGGGCAAATTGAGGAATCTTGTATTGCTGGCACCTGTCAGCAAATAAACTCTCTGGAGATATCCCCGTAACTCTAGGAAAATGTGTCGAGCTAGTTCATCTTGAACTGCAGGAGAACCTTCTCCAAGGTGTCATTCCGCAGTCCTTCAGTGACTTGAAAGCATTACAAGAATTAAATATCGCGAGAAACAATTTATCTGGCTCTGTTCCTAGTTTCTTTGGAGATTGGCCAAACCTAGATTTCATGAATTTATCCTATAACAATTTGGAAGGCCCTATTCCAGTAAAAGGTGTCTTCAGTAATGCAAGTGCATTCTTCATAGTTGGTAATAAGGTCTGTGGAGGTATTCCAAGTTTACAGCTGCCCCAATGCACTGTGGAAGGGCCACATATGAATAAGAGGCAAAGGAGAGTACTGCTTATATGTATTGCTGCTGGAGTTACTTCTCTACTTCTCATTCTCCTCGCATGTGGTATTTTCTTATTCAGTTTGAGGAGTCGACGAAGAGTCCCAAACGCTCCTCCTTTGAATCAATATTGGCAAGTATCATTTGAGGAGGTACAGAAAGCGACGAATCAATTTTCCCCAAGCAATCTCATAGGAGTTGGAAGCTTTGGGTCAGTGTATAGAGGGACTATGAGCCCAGGTTCACAGCATGTAGCCATCAAGGTTATTGACCTTCTGCAACATGGAGCTGAACGCAGTTTCTTGGCTGAATGTCATGTCTTGAGAAGCATTCGCCATCGAAACCTTGTTAAGGTCATCACTGCTTGCTCGAGTATTGACCACCAGGGAAATGATTTCAAAGCATTGGTCTATGAATTCATGCCTAATGGGGACCTTGACAAGTGGCTGCACCACAATCCTGTAACACAAGATGAGGCACCTAGGAGGAGGAGGCTGACCATGTTTCAGAGGGTGAACATTGCACTTGGTGTCGCTGAGGCCCTTGCCTACCTGCACCATCATGGTCAGGTGCCCATTTTGCACTGTGATCTGAAACCAAGCAATGTTCTTCTCGACGATGACTTGGTTGCACATGTGGGGGATTTTGGACTGGCACGGTTTGCTCGTAAGATGGTGAACAGTTCAACAGAAGAAAGTATTATTACTTCAGCGGGAATCAAGGGCTCCATTGGATATATTCCTACAGGTGCTGTAAATTCACTGCTTGTTTGGTGATTTTCTTACGGTTTGCTAAATGCTAATCAAAATAATGTTTCTTGCTTTATCTAATGATTTGCCTATAACCTGCAGAATATGGGGTGGATGGCACTGTTTCCATCCAAGGCGATGTGTACAGCTACGGAATTCTCTTGTTTGAGATGTTCACTGGACAGAGGCCGACCAGCAGCTTATTCCAGGGAGGCCAAACTCTTCGAAGCTATGTTCTATCTTGTTACCCTGAGAGGGTATTGGAAATAGTCGACCCAACTCTGTTGCCTCTGGATAATGGATATATCAGTAAAGGGGATGGATTTTGCGATGAAACTGGCACTAAAAAGCTGCAGGAGTGCATGGCATCAATCTTTCGAGTAGGGTTGCAGTGCTCCCAGGAATCGTCCAGAGAAAGAATGGACATCAGAAATGCCGTCGGAGAGTTGGAGGTGGTAAAGCATGCCTTGGTGGACGACTGTTAATAAATTGGAGATACATGGTCTGAAATTTCTGGCGATAGAGAAGAAGGGAGCACAGTAGGTCAGGACTGGTCGCCTTATTGGTCGTTGTAGAGCGATTCAGGGTTAAGAATGTTCATGATGAGTAGGGTGCCTATTGTTTTGTTTTATACTTTTTTTCAGACAACAAATAATTCCTTTTTATATGCTCTCTGTAGATGTCTTCCGCCTTATTACCGTGATGAATGACGCCGCCATTTTTATCAACCCGACACAGAATGATGTTGACAATGTTATGCTCATCATGAAGGCTTTTGGTGAGGCAACAGGCTTAATAATCAATGAGTTGAAGAGCTCGGTGGCACCAATTCGCTACACTGATGTCAACCTGGACGAAGTCTTATAAAACTTCCGTGGCCAGAGATGCTCGTTCCCCGTCAGTTACTTGGGCTTGCCGTTGACTCTGGGGCGGTTGAGGCTGGTCCACCTCCAATCAGTGCAGGACAAGGCAATGTCGCGGCTTTCAGGCTGGCAGGGGAAGCTGCTCAGTATAGGGGGCCGTCGCGTTCTTGTGAGATCGGTGCTGAGTTCCCTCCCCACTTATCTCCTGACTGCCTTGCAACCTCCGAAGAAATTCATTAAAGACCTGAACAAGATTCGACGCCGTTTCCTTTGGGCCGGAACCCAGCAACTTCAGGGCGGCAAGTGTAAAGTTAGCTGGAGTCGTGTATGTCGACCGATACAGTTTGGCGGTCTTGGGATCATGGACCTGGAGCGTTTTGGGTGCGCCCTTCGCCTGCGTTGGCTTTGGCTTCAGTGGAAAGCTCCCCACAAGCCGTGGAATGGGATGCCGTTGCCGATCGACATTTCCGACGAGGCCCTTTTTGCAGCTGCAACAACCGTGTCTATTCGAAATGGCAAGCTCGCATTGTTCTGGAAATCTAGCTGGCTTCACAACCGATCCCCTGTTTCTATGTTTCCTGCACTCTACGAACACAGCAAGAGGAAGAATCGTACAGTGGCCGACGCTCTGACTGAGGATCGTTGGATCAGAGATATAGGCCATAACCTCACAGTGGCGCTGCTAGAAGATTTTGTTCGCCTCTGGTCTTTGATAGAGGGGCTGAACTTGAACCTTGCATTGCCTGGCGAAGATGAGATCAAATGGACAAGAACTGCATCCGGTGAATACTCTGCTCAGTCGGCGTATGAGTTGCAGTTCATGGGGGGGACCATGTCCATCTTCTCGGACAGAGTTTGGAAAGTTTGGGCGTCGTCTCGTTGCAAATTCTTCATGTGGTTGTTTCTTCAAAATCGTGTCTGGACCGCTGATCGGCTACAGCTCCGCCAATGGCCGAATCAGTACTTCTGTCATCTTTGCTATCGCAACTTAGAGACAGCTCACCACTTGATAGCTGAGTGTCCCTTCGCCAAACAGCTCTGGCATGCCACATCAGTATGGTTGCATGATCAACGTTTCAATCCGGCGAGCTGGACTGATACAGGAGATGTTCTTAGCTGGTTCACTCTGGTTACAGATCAATGGCCGCAGGATGATCTCAGCGGGGTATGCAGTCTGATCATTTTAACAGTGTGGACCATTTGAATGAGTGGAATGCGAGAGTTTTCAATGACACTTTGCAACTGCTCTCGCGTATTGTTTCGGCTCTCAAGGATGAAGCCGCCCTCTGGGGCGTGGCGGGCGCAAAGCAGTTAGGTAAGGTTGTTGCCTCTGTTAGTGAGTGATTGTTTGTTGCTGCAATGGTTTCTTCGCTGACTTGTACATACTTCTGTACATTATGTTCTTTCTCCTTATATAAAATGCCGGGAGACGCCGGGTCTTTTGAAAAAAAAATATTACCGTGATGAAGCTAAGCTAATGAATAGTAGACGTATGATATTCTTTCCAGTACGACAGATCAAAATGAAATACAATATCTCGTTGCACTAAGTATTCTCAGACACCTGATTTAAATAATTCTAATGATAAATCAAATTATAATAAAATATATAATATTTACAAAATTCTTTTAAATAAGACGAATGATTAAAATTTATATTAAAAATCAACGGTGTCATCAATTTAAAAACGCAGTTGTCAGCAAAATGCATATGTTGGAATGCAATGCGCGTGTGTACTACCTCTGTCCCAGTAAAAACTTATTTCTATTTTTTATTTACTGAAGCTTTGACCAATAAGTTTTATAAATTTGGTTAAATAAAAAACCTAGTATATGTACTTTAAATTCATTAAAAAATATTTTTATAATATATATAATTCATTTTATTAAAATTAATTAAATTTATCAAAATTATGAGTCAAACTCATTAAACATTTGCCCAGCATCGTGTTGTTTTCTCTGCACGGGGGTGGGGGGCGCTCAAGGTGATCTGGCGATCGCAGTTCTCTCATCGTCATCGCGCTCTGTGCGGCGTCGACGGCAATGCTGCGTGTCGACGGAGCCACGGAGACGACGAGCTCGCGACGGTGCTGATAAACGGCTCCACCGCGTCGACGGCACCGTGGTCCACCTCCCCTCCTCCTTCCCGCTCTGGCGCGCCACGCCGGGCCGCCTGGGAGAGACTGGGCGCTCCCGGCCACGCTCACCTTCGACAGCAGCCTGGTCCTCACCGACCCGGAGCGCGGCGTGGTGTAGCGGACTCTGAACGTAATCGGCGACGACACCGTGGCGCTGCTCAACTCCTCCAACCAACCTCCTGATTCGGCGTACGCGGAGCCCCTGCCGGCGTGGCAGAGCTTCGCGCACCCGTCCGAGACCAGAACTTCACCGCCTCGTCGCCGCCGCTCATCTTGGTGAACCGCCGATTCGCGCTGCGGGCCTGCGGCTCCGGAAGACGTGCATGGCGCTGCGCATGGAGGCTTGGGCCGTCAGGTGAACAGTCAGCCCAGACGCCGGAAGGGATGGACCGCGAAGACAGAATAGAACGGGCCGTCCACCCCAGACCACTCGATCTTGGGCCGTCAGGAGTCCGCACTCCGCAGCATAAGTCCACAGATCGGCTATTCTGGGCTTCTTTCCGGCCCGTATTACTCCGCACAGAGGGGCCGGGCCACCAACCTAATGGTCTCCGAGCGGCCTCCGTGATGGTTGTCACCTGTCGCCAGGAGCTACCCTGGTGCCACGCGGCAACTTGGGCTCCGTGATGTGTCGGCCTGTCGGGTCCTGATCCGTCAAGCCGCACGGCCACACCTGGAACCTTTGTTCCATCCACGGGGGACGGGCCACGAAGTACGAACTCGAGACGCCCAGTCAAGCGCAAGAGATTCCATTCCGTTCCCGGCGCGGCAACGCAACACGCGCAACGATCCCGCCCGTCACTGTCCCAAAGCTCGCCGCGTAGGCAGACCCGGCACGGACGCATGCATGTGTCGCGGCGCCACGTCCGGCCATGGATGATTCCTCATCGGCGGTGACCTTTGGAATTGGAACCGTACTCGTGGCCACGGATGGAACTCCGGCTGATCATTCGATCGCGTCCTGCCTTCCCTTGATTTCCGTCCACGTGTCCATGAACAGCCCGGCCGCGGTGTTGTTGCTGTCGCGCCGTGGTTACCGCTAACAACAGAGAGTCCGTTCAGCGTCCGCCGAGCTCGCGCTCGCCTCGCCGACAAGCTCTCGCGCGCCGCGGTCTCGCCGGCGTCAGGACCTCTTCTTCTCCGTCGGAGTCTCCCTGCTGCGGCGAACAGGTACGCCGTACGTACGCGTCTGCACTTGGATTGCAAACCACACACCCCCCCTCTCCGGCCCCACTATTCAATATTCATACAGATGCTCCTCCTCGCTCCCGTCCCGCCGCCATCACCGTCGCCGGCCGCCGCTGGGCGGAGAGGCCTGGGTCGCGCTGCTACCTTCTGCACCCGCTGCTCGAGCGTGCGCGAGGTGGAGGACTCTCCTCGGCCGCTCCCGGGCGCGTCGCTCCCGCCGCTGCGGGAGGCGAAGCGGGTCGTGCTGGTGCGGCACGGGCAGAGCACTTGGAACGCGGAGGGCCGCATCCAGGGGAGCTCCGACACCTCCGTGCTCACGCCCAAGGGCGAGTCGCAGGCCGAGACCTCCCGCCAGATGCTCATCTCCGACTCGTTCGACGCCTGCTTCACCAGCCCGCTCGCGCGATCCCGCCGCACCGCGGAGATCATCTGGGAAGGGCGCGGCGACGAACTCATCCCGGACTCCGACCTCCGCGAGATCGACCTCTACTCGTTCCAGGTCCGGATTCGACCTGCATGCTGATATAGTGATATATTGAGCGATTCGGGAACTGCTTGCAGGATGTTTGTGTGAATGCTTGCACGGTTCTGTCAGTGTCAGCTTATTTATTTCTTGATTGGTGCTTGCATGCTTCAGGTAATGTATTGAAGTAACAGTGAACTGATGCTTTTGCTTTCAGGGGCTGTTGAAACATGAAGGGAAGGAGAGATATGGGGTTCTGTACCAGCAGTGGCAGAAAAATGCGGCAAACTTCAGCATTGATGGGCATTACCCAGTGCGGGAGCTATGGGACCGCGCTCAGAACTGCTGGGAGAGGATCTTGGCACACGAGGGCAAGTCTGTTCTTGTTGTCGCACATAATGCAGTGAATCAGGCGCTTGTTGCCACTTCTTTGGGTGGGCGCTGCTCTGTTTTCGGGGTAATTTTTATAATGCTGAGGGTGTTCGAGATTAACTTATTTTTACATGATGTTTACATTTAGGACTTGGTGTGGAATACTTTCGGATTCTGCTCCAGAGCAACTGTGGTGCTAGTGTGTTGGATTTCACCCCCGATACTGGAGGAAGCCCTCCAAGTGTGTGTCTTAACCGCTTGAATCAGGTGAGTGGAATTCTGTTTGGAGCACTATCTTCTTCTTTTTGCAGTGGTTGCAAACAAAAATGCTATCACCTGTTTCTATTAGTGCAAGAGTGTCCTATTTTAGATCCCAAAAAGTTCAAAGAGAACTTAGAAGATGAATAATCAAACAAAATTAACGTGGTTTCTAATCTCTTCCCTATATCTATATATGGTACAGACCCCAAATTCTCCTGTCGCTGCAGGGAGTTCTGCAGGAAGAAAAACTAACAAGAGGATTATTTTGGCCTGTCAGGGAGCTACGCAAAGCAGTGCTGAGGTGTGGATCTTTCTTAGTATGCTTCTGTATGTGAAATAATTTGCACTTGCTCAGTGAATTAAACCATCAAATTCCTTAATGATTTTTCTGACATGGTAATTTCTCTCATTACCTCAAGAAAACTGAGTGAATCAATCCTACTGAGCCTTAATGCAGATGCATGAATCCTATGTAACTTGAGTTTCAAAATAATTTGAGAATATAGAGAACTATGCAGTATAGATTTTTAGGTATGTCAGTAATTTATATATATATTCATTATTTTGAATTCCAGTTTGGTTTAGGCGGAGTGGGATATGCACCTCTGAACATGCTTGGGACTATACAGGTACTTCAGTTTGTTTCACAGTTCATGAGTTTATTTCCAATACAATATTGACCAATATTGATATTGACCTATCTTAGATAATATTTTCAGTCCCAGAAGACAGCAGAGCTTCTTCTAGATCTGAAGTTGAACGTTATTCTTTGTAGCCCACAAGTTGCAGCTGTTGATACTGCAACTGTTATATGCGAGGTAACTATAATGTGGCTGCCATAAATTGGGTTCCTAGTGTACATATTCTTCAATATGTTGAATCTGATGTCTGGGAGTCCATTGCAGGTCCAAGAGGCTGCAGATTGCTTAGGTGCTGATTGCATGCCTCGTTATGTGGAAATGAAGAAACTGCTCGAACTTGAAATTGATGATGCGTTTCAGATGAAACAAAAGGTCAGAAAATTTCAGGCTTCTAGATAGCTTTAACAGGGCATACGTGACTTGAATGCTTGTTTATATTTTGGAAATTTCACAATTACACTTTCGAGATTTTTTTCATGTGCATGCGAACTGATTGCTTGGAAGAATATCTTTAGCTCTGCAGTTTTACAGGCAAATTAACAGTTCCTTGCTGCTTTTTCTGCAGAGCTTTGGAGATATAGTTCGGTCTGGATGGCTGGGCAGCATGGAGTACAGAAAACTGGAGCTACTATGGGCTCAGTCCAAGGATGCATGGCAATCCCTGTTAAATGAACTGCCAGATGATCCAACATCGGATCGAGTTCTTGTGGCCGTAGGCCATCCTGCCATTCACCTATCTCTAATTTGCCGGTGTCTTAATTTACCAATGGAGTACATGTCGTCGTTTCATCTGGACGATGGCAGTATCAGTGTGATCGACTTCCCAGACGGCCCAAAAGGAAGAGGCGTAGTCAGATGCACAAACTACACAGCTCATCTAGGAAGATGGTCAATACCCATTACACGACCCACAGAAAACGATGAAGAATTCTAACTTCTCTGAAGGTAACCTTTTCTGTATTGCCGTGTAGCATCCTTGACGAAATGCATGTTTGTAAGTGGTACCTCACTGTGATGCTCCTACCGTAAACAACAGCTCAATATCCATGTATATAAAATTCATATTTGTCATCCTATGTTAATGCTCGATTGGTCAGCATTAGTGTTGTACAAAGACATTAGACAGTCCGATGAATTTTTTTTTTTTGGACCTGCTAAAGTGATACTCACTCAGACAGTCCGGTGGCTATGAAATTGAAGGTTTCTAGAGACGTTGCAAAGTCTGTAACAATAAAAGAGTCAGACAGGTGCAGTCACTGGTTTATCTCTAGGTTTTACCGGTTGTTGAAATTTAAAAAAAAAAAATGGATCAGACTGATTTTAACAGTTTTTTTTTTATTTGAGAAAACTGGACTGGTTTGGAATGGTTTTTCAAACCATGGTGCAGGACGGAAGGGTGGAGGGTAAACTAGCTAAGTTTTCGAGTTATAACAATCGACTTGGCGACTGGTTGGTCAACGCTAAAATCAACGTGTAAAGCAAATCCTATCTATAGTCAAGCCAAACGCTTTGATGTTACTAAAATGTTTAGAATATGAAATTTTAGTTTTAACACGTTTAGGTCTCCTTTAGATCGTAGAAATTTTACAGCTTCTTAGTAATTGGTTCCACTTCACACGAAAAACATGTTCCATTTTTTTTTTCAGGAATTCAAACGACCATCAAGTGTTAGTTTAAACTTTGGCACGGGGAATTAAGAGAAAAGGAATCTCAGATCGGTTGACACGGCAAATAAAATAGGCCCTCAATTCGGCGTGAGCGGATGAGTTGGGCATGTTGCATTCCGCTTCCGACCCCCTGTCTACAGTCGATTTTCTGGCAGCCCAAGTGGGCCGAGCCTGCCAATTGTACTAGCAGTAGTTAGCCTAACGTCAAAGTCCGAATGCGTCGCGTATCCAGGCCACCATATATATCACCTCGGGGCCTCTCCAAAATTGAACAGATTAGCCGCCGCCTCGATTCCCCTCCCGCTGCTCTCTTCTCCTCTATCGTATTACTTCTGGAACTGCAGATCCATCAGGTTTCGTCTCCCGTCGGCAAGGAAGCCTATCTCGATTGGTTAGATTAATTTTCCTCTCACGAGCTGGTTTTCGTTCTCGATATCAACGACAACAACAACAGCAAAACAAAACTCTTTCTTTCCCTCCGATCTGTGCAATTGTTTCCGATTGTTTCCTGTTTCTCATTGAGTGCTATGGAGTATTATCCATCGCCTGTCAGCTTTTTTTCCCCTCCAAATCTCGTTAGGGTTCCGCTGAACCCCCATTAAATTATGGTTAACGGTGTTGCGTACTTGCGTGGGAGCCGGTGTTCATCACCTAATTTCTTATCTGAAGCTGTGCAGTTTTACAAACTAATGACTCTTCCTTGCTTGTTGGCAGATCAATTGAACTTCGGATATAGTGATCGGGGTTACTGCAAGTGTGACCTAAGGTACTTTTTGTTTAACTAAATTATATGAGTACTAGATTTGTTGTCTTATTTCATCGGCTAGTACTTCCCAGCTTGT
>BCLG01003222.1:0-15769 GCA_001602295.1 Zoysia matrella
AGAACGTCGTCACTGATGCCGCGCCTCCTGCTTCATCCGTCAAGCGCCGGTTCTCGTCCCCGGCGCCGTCCAAGCAGCGAGATCCGTCGCCCTCCGTCAAAGGCAGCGGCGGCGGCGGCGGCTCACGGGCGCCGTCTCCCTCGGTGAGCCGAGCCGCCTCTCGGGCGTCGTCGCCCGCGGTGCGAGGAACGCCCAGGGCCACCTCACCCGCGCCGTCCAAGTGCGTAGTGCCCAGCCTCCTTGCGGCCAAGGAGGAGAACCGCCGGGCGGCCAGGGAGCCCGCCATTGTCGTTCCGTCGAGGTACCGGCAGCCGTCACCGTCTGCGGGGAGAAAGGGAGGGGCGTCTCCGGTGGTCGGTGGGAGGCGGGCGTCCATGTCACCCAGCTCGCGGCGGCTGTCCGGGGAAGGGACCGGCAAGAAGAAGGTCGGGGTGCTGGTGGCAGGGATTTCCAAGATGACGGATTTGGGGAATGGATCGGCTGTGAAGCCTGGGAGGAAGAGCTGGGATGATCAAACGATGGCCCTTGCAGCTGCCGCAGCGGGTTCGGTCATGAAATCCAGGGCCAAGGTTGACAAAATAACCATTCTCAAGACTCAGGTCAGGATCCTGTTACATTTTATTGCACTTGAAACCTACTAAACAGATGGAAAAATCCAATATTCACATGTTTATGTATCCTATAGATTGACCATTTTCATCTGG
The DNA here is from genome assembly GCA_001602295.1 of Zoysia matrella. Taxonomy (NCBI): domain Eukaryota; kingdom Viridiplantae; phylum Streptophyta; class Magnoliopsida; order Poales; family Poaceae; genus Zoysia; species Zoysia matrella. The sequence goes on from BCLG01003222.1 coordinate 705, forward strand.
AAAATCCACTAGGAATTCTAAACAGATACAAATCAAAGATCTTGTTAGTCTGATGTTTCTGGATTGTGGTGGTTAATTTTTTCTGACATGTTTCTTTCTTCTACTGGCAAACTCTGAGAAAAAAAGTAGCTTTCTAAAGTATTTATAACTGATATCCATGGCTGAAATAGGGGGGAAAAGGAACGCATCATTGTTTTGCCATGATGTATGCTGCGTCTACTGTGGACTAAATTATTTGTCCTTTGTTTTGCGTCTACTGTATTTTTTTTCTTAGGATAACACCCTTTCAATTTGTGAGCACCAAGAATTTGTTGACGGTTGGCTGTAACTGCAGGAAGCAACGTCTAAGCGACTCAGTGACGCTACATCAGAACTATCCAGTAATGATGATTCATCTATTGATGAGAAACCAAAGCCACGCAAGAAGATAGACTCTAACTCCGTGAAGACAAAGAGCACAGCTCCGAAAATTATTCTTCATGATCCTAAGTGGACTGATGGTACTTTCTCACTGGATGCAGTCTCTGATAGACTTCAAAATATTGGAAAGGTAATCGCTCTGTTTCCTGGCTAACAATCTCCATAAGCTGATTTTCAATTCTTGAGTCCCTTCTTTAATTACTCTACTGAATTTACAGGAAGCTATTGAACGGAGAAATGCAGCAGCAACTGCTGCAGCTAACGCTCTGCAAGAGGCAATGATCACTGAATCAATTATCAGGAACTTAAGGTATATTTAGAGCCATCCTTCTTCTCCATCTGAAATCTTTAACAATTTATTTGATTCAGCAGAAAGTGATTTAGTTTGTTTTATTGCTGTCTATAGCAAGTTCTCAGGCATTTGTGCCTCATCGAAGACCTCCAATCCACTCCCAACAATCGATCTTTTCCTTGCTCTGTATGAAGATACACTCAAGTGGAAGACCATTGCTGAATCTGTAGTGAGCAATGCAGAAGATGAGGCATCCTTGGAGAAATCAGCTACTCAATGGGTCGATGCTGCATTAGCCACTGATCTTGAAGTTCTCAAGCTTCTGAATGGTGCTACCGAATCCATCTCTCGGACGAAGAGCACAAATAAGACCAAGAGTCCTTCAGCAGTGGAACGATCAAGAACAACTGTGGCCAAGAAGCAATCAGTAGGAGCTTCAGCAAAGGCTCAGCCTAAGACCTCACCAAGCACTCCTGTGAGCAGCATATGGAGTACCACTGAGCGCATGAGCGAGACAGCTGAGCTTGCTAAGACCTTGTGGCATGAGATGCATATGTGGTTCCTGAACTTTGTAAATGATGCACTGGATGTGGGGTTCCACTTGTTTGCAGATCAGAATATTGCTAGTGCGGCGAAGCACAGCAACCATATAACAATGGTTCTGTCACAATTCAAGAAGATCAGCGACTGGTTGGATCGAGTTGGGAAGATTGCAGAGGAGAAGGCAACCAAAGATAATATCGAGTGTTTGAAACGCAAGATCTATGGGTTCGTCATCAGTCACATGGGATCCGCATTTGAGAGTTCAGTGTCAGTTTCATAGGATTTGAGTTGATGGATGCTTCAAGCTCTGAAGCTTATTTATTTTCTGTTTGTATTTTGTTTTTCTGAAATTGATGTTACCAAATTCAGTAGGTAAGAGGTGTGTGGGCTACAATTGCAGCACCAGCGTGTGGATCTCTCCATAATTTATGAAATATTTTCCTTTGTGAATAAGCTACCTTCAAACGTCTCGTGTGCTGGTTCATGGTTTAAGATTTCATTATAGCACCATGCTTCAAGATTATCTAGATCTCCAAAAAAATTTGCTCACCCAATACATCCCAAGTTCTGTATATGCTGCTGCATTCACATCCGTTTCATATCTGAAAGAGGTCTCTGCACATTCTCTGTTGGTTAACAGCTTTTTGTATGTTTATTGTCAAGGATGAATTATACACATTTATATGCTAGTAGTGCATGACTGGTTGTTGAGTGCGTTTGAATCTTTGATGTAGCGTGCTTGTTTCAATTTCTGTATTAGCTTATCATGACAACGTCGATCGACTTGTATGTTAGCACCGTTTTAGCAAGACTTGAGCTGATGGTCTGTGCGATTTACCTGTTGCGGAAGAAGCTTCAGCTTGATCGGGTAAACAGGCTATGAGCTAAAGCTTCAATGGGGCATCCCTACTTTAACACCTGCAGCCTTGAAAAGTCCCAGATCTAGTCCTTGTTAACCATCTGTTTCAGACTCTGTTAGTGACATTTCTGTTGGAGCTACATACATGTGGAATTGGAATTCGCTTACCATCTAGGAGTAGGGTACTGAGGGCCATTTGTGTGATGGAGTGAGAAGAATCGCTGGTAGTAGAACTGAATAAACAATTGCGCACCCTGCCTTCTTGTTCCTGTCTCAAATATGGGGAAAATACATGTTGCCTTGTTTATGATGTCTTTCCTCGTTGCTTATAAATTTAGTCAGCTGTTCGTGAAGAATGGAGTCTTTGCGGATCATCGATCGTTGCATGGGTTTTTGTGAGAGAATTCTCTGTATCTTCCTTGCTTGTATGAGTAGGAATCATCTCATGTTGTTGGTCAGCTGCGAAGGGACCAAGGGAGTCACGTGGGTGAGCACCTGGCCGGGGATGGAGGAGCCGTCCTCTTCGATACGGTTGTGTGTGGAAACATGGCGCCACTAGCAGTTAGTGTGAGATGGCGACGTCGAACAGAACACACGGACCGAGCTGCGACTGCGAGTGGAGTCCGAGAGGGACGCTCTCTGCCGGCAAAACCGCTGGGATTGATCATGTCCGGTTGACAATTTGCGCTCTGCGTAGCTCGAGCTCATACTATACTGTTAAGAATTTGCGCTCATGTTCATGTCCAACACAGAGCGGATTGAGATCATGGCTGCTTGCGGCCGCCGGCCTTCGTCGTCCTCGTCAAACCACAACTGCCATCAGTCATCAGAAACCAATCACCCACCCTCATTAACTCCCCTCCCGTGCCCTTCTTCTCCTTCCCCTTCTTCCACGAACCATAACTACCTCTGCTACGCTCCCCTCTCTCTCCGCACCGCACGTCTCGAATCCCCAGAACACAAACCCATCAGCGATGGCCGCCTCCACCGCGCACGCCAACGGCAGCGTCCTCCCCACCCACACCACCACCACCACCACCACTCCCTCAGCGCCGGCGTGGCCTTCTTCCACCAAACCGGCCGCACCGCCTTCCACGCGCCGCCACCGGCGGCGCTGCCTCTGCGTGTGCGCGCTCATCACGCTGGCCGTGCTCATCGCACTCGCGGTCACCGCGCTCGCACTCTCGCTGACCGTCTTCCGCGTGCGCGACCCGACCACGCGGCTGGAGTCCGCGCGCCTAACCGGCATCGCGCCGCGGCTCACCTTCCCCGCCATCTCCGTCCAGCTGAACGTCACGCTGCTGCTCGCGGTGGCGGTGCACAACCCGAACGCGGCGTCGTTCGCGTACCAGTCGGGGCACACGGACCTGACGTACCGGGGCGGGCAGGTGGGCGCCGCGGAGCTGGACCCCGGGCGCATCCCGAGCCGCGGCGACGGCGAGGTGCGGCTGGCGCTGACCGTGCAGGCGGACCGGCTCGCGGCCGACTTCGAGCGGCTGCTCGCGGACGTCGCGGCGGGGGCCGTGCCCATGGAGGCCAGCACCAGGATCCCTGGCAGGGTTAGTATACTCGGAGGGCTGATTAAGAGGCACGCTGTAGCGTACTCCGACTGCAAGTTCGTGTTCGGCGTCGCCGAGATGAAGGTGCGCAGCCAGGAGTGCCAGGACAGGACCAAGCTCTGAGGACCGAGGAATTTCATTGGCAGCAGGCGAGCTGCTTTCTTGGACACGGCTCTATGGCTCGTGGTGTATGGTGATCTGAGGTAGCAGGACGGGAGGTTTGGTGCGCGTCGATGTCACGGGCGACCGTCGGCATCGGCGTCCGTGTCGGCGGTGGCCGGTGGCCACGCAACCACACACACGATCACGAGGTGTCGCGTTGCGTTGGCTTTCTAGTACTTTCTTCTTCCTAGCGACCGACACGTTACGCATGGATTGGCTGCTGTGATTATATATTACTCTTTTTTTTTTGTATGATCCGTTTCCTTACAGATATTGATATATATTGTTCTTTGTTCATGTACATAAACAGGATGGATTTATATAAAAATAATTCAGGATGTCGTCTAGTTAGCGTAAAAAATTGCACTCTTTCTTGCTACGTCCGGCAGCATCACGATCAAGCTAAAATTAGCGCTTTGCTTGGAGATGAAACCATGGCGATCCTCGGGATCCCATCATCACTTTGGCGACAAGCCATGGCAACAGCATGAAGCCAACAATTACACGCCCAGTAAAGTTCTATGTAAGACTATTTGAGTCAAATTCTGGTGCTATTAAGCCTATAAGACAACCACAATAATCTCCAAACCATTCATTATTCCTGAGATAAACTACTACAACGTAGTGCTGGTCAGAGAGTCATATAACTTCTCGAATAAAGATTTAAAGCTTCTTAAGAATCAGAGGCACCCCTCGCCCAGGCTCAATGGTCAATCTGTACGCAGGGCAGTGCACATAGTTCGGCGAAAGGGTAAACTCAAACCTGGACAAGAGGAGCGACAGCACGACCTTGAGCTCAACCATGGCCAAGTTCTGACCCGCGCAAGTCCTGGCGCCGATGCCGAAGGGCATGTACATGTGCGAGGGTCTGCAGGCGCCTGCTATGCCATTGGAGAACCTGCCCGGATCAAACCTGTCGGAGTCGGGACCCCATACCGAAGGATCACGGTGAACCATGGCTATTGGGACTCGGATGTTGGTTCCTTTTGGAACGTTGATGCCGCCGAGATTTATACTATCGTTCAGAGCTTCTCGTACCACGAAAGCAGCAGGGGGGTAGAGACGGAGGGTCTCCTGTATCACCATTGTTACCTGCATAAGCATAATGTTGTTAACAGGGTTAAATTAAAAAAAAAGTTGAAATTTTCCTAGACACAAACATGCCATTGTTGTTGTTAGTAATATAAATAATCATACCACTTTTAACTTCCGCAGCATATCAGCTTGTAACGGGTTTCCCTGACAAACTTCCAGGACTTCAGCCCTAGCAGATGATTGCCATTCAGGGTGTGAAGCTAGCAGCATCAAACACCACGAAGCAGTGGTTGAAGTTGTTTCATGCCCTGCAAAGTAGATGTTCTTGCAGTTGTCGACGATGAAGTTCTCAGGCGTGCATGAACTCAAGGGGACACATTTAGCACCCTCCATGACGGAATGCAGGAGATCCTTGCTGACATGTGCTGCTGAATCATGCTCTTCCCGGTTCTTTACTATGCTTAAGATCAGGCTGCGGATGCTCATTCCTAGGCCCCAAATCTCTCTGTTGCTCTTTGTTGGTAAATACCTGAGGGAACATCTTATTCAGTTTTTTTTTTTTGGTGGGTGGAGGCGGGAATAACATAGTACATATCATTTCATGGCCAATGGTACATTTCTGTAGTGAGCTAACTTCCTCTTATGTAGAACTAAAAAGAGAAATTAGGCATGTGGCCTTCAAACATGATGATACGGACATAAAAAAGGCACTTTCCAAGTTCGAAGGATTTAATTCAGGTGGCAACAATTTTAGCTTTTGAGTCTACATTGGTTGCTGCAGATATTGTTTGCAAATGGATGCTATTGAACAGTACAGAGCCACATAGCAGGAAAAGGATATAATATTGCTAATAAACGCTTCTTAAAAAAAATCTGAACACTGCATAACAAAAGAATCTGCCTCAGGCCTGTCACAGGTTCAAGTTCTGTTCAAGGAGTTCATTTACTGAAGCTTTACTTCAAAATGAAAAAAGAAACCTTCCTTCTCTGTTTATTACTGAGTTTCTATCACTCAAAACATTCCTATTTTTCCACTATGAGTTCTAAACTTGTAGTATGCAAATAGTTTTGGTACCCCAAATAACTGTATTGGACCATGATACCACTTCAATATATAGAGGAACATACAAGAGAAGTTTTTTCACTATACCTGTAACCAGGAACACCAACAAGCATATTTTGCTTTGCCATTAACATCTGAAGTTGTCGAATCTTATTGAATATCTCTTTTCCTTCAGCAAAACTGCTACCAAAAGAAGCTCTTGATATGACATCAGCTGAAAAGCTCCTCAGGTACTCATCAACCATTATCTCTGTCCTGCCTCCTTCCCTCTCAACTTCATTTTCCCAGAAATTCAACATTGTGTTTCCAGCCTCCACCATCAAATTCACCATTCGCTGTGAATATTCACCGCCACAAATTGTTCATATGAGGCATTTGTAAGCCATAAATCACAAATTTTATTGCAGTACAGTTTAGACTGAAAATCAGGTTTAAGAATAATTCAATCATCAACTACCATGGAGCTGAATTTTTGAAAGGGTAAAGAATAAGAACGATGTGTGCAGAAATGCAGAGGCGGGAATGATATTTCATTTTATAAAAGAGGATGGTTTTATGATTGCATTTTACCTTAACTTTGTCCATGAAAAATTTGGGTGCTATCACCTTCCGTTGATGTACCCATAGGTCACCGTTTGACGTCAAAATTCCAGTACCAAGAAGAGATCCAAGCTCTTTCTGCAAATAGCAAGGTTTTCCAAGATCCAATGACATGCAGTTGGCCATCTCCTTCACGATGTCTGGATCTGTCACATATAGAGCTTGTATGCTTCCAGTGGAATACAGGTAAATGGAACCTAAAACAAAATCAAATATACATGAACCTATAAGCTTTGATGAACAGGAAATGTGAAATGTCTGGGTATCCATATCATAAGATTCAATCTCCTCATTATCTCATCGAAATACAGCTAAACAGAAATACTATCATGATAACATTTCCCTTACGAGGTTTTAATTACCATAAATATACTAATAATTACTCTAACAACAAAGGATATTTTTACAGATTAATAAGTCTACTCTAGATAAATCCAGGGAAAAATATCGAGGACGAAGTAAGCCAATAACAGTACTGCTCTAGATAGACATACCATAAACCCTGCTCCAATGGAGAAAGTAAGGGAAAATCGTGGCCACATAATTTGAGGAAAATCGATCACTGGTCCCTGCTTCCAGCTTTTGATCCGGCGTTGCCAGCTGCTGTTTGATTCTCCTCATCTCCGGTATGTTCCCAAAGAGGAAAGAAGGGTTGGGGCCCTTGACTCCCTGGCTCCTCAATTTCTGCCTGAGCCTCTCTGGTTTCAGCCATAAGATGCTGAACAGGTAGAAAAGAGCAACACAGAGCAGAGCCGGAGGTGCCAGTGTCAGCCATCGGAGGGACGAGAACCATGGATCCATGTTTGTGTGTGAAAGAGAAGCCTTGTTCCGTGCCCATTCTTCACACTGAAGATATGGCCACCTGCAATGTTTGTTGGACAGTCAGATGGCTACAAAAAGGCTGACGCGTCATGCACCTGGACAAGTTAACACATACGACATTGACAACAACCACTATAAGCAATAATAAAGTGAATGAACATTATAGTGTTCAAAGTTAGCATATTTTCATAGAGAAAGCACATCTCTATCTGTTTGGTAGGACGGCAGAAACCTCCAATTTTATAGTCAAAACGATATCCAAATCGTAAGCACTACTAGTAGTAATAACTTAATACCCGCTAGAAATCTTTAACCTCCGAAACCATCATGAACTAGCCCTGATGCGGCAGCCAAGAAGCATTGAGTGACCAACTCTTGGAGCAATTTGCTACTGCATTGACCGAGACCATCCAAATTAAACAAGCAGAAGCAGTACAGATATAGAAGGGGGGGAAAAATACCGTACCAGACGCACCGTGGATTTTTGCTTACGCTTCTCATCCACCGCTGCCGCCATTTCTGCGCGCGAGAAATGGAAGGGGCTATGCGTTTGCGTGCAGCGATCCGGACCCAATTGACTTTCGCTCCCTCATCGAGTTCCTCAGGTGCCGCCCCATCCGCGGCAATTCGCCCTCAATTTTCTTCTCCTCGCCGCCGACCTCGTTCTTCGAGTGCGGTCGGGATGGAGGTCGGACGGAGGAGGGACATAAACAGCGGTGCAATGCAGCAGGAGGATACTGCGGGCGAGCGAGAGTGGTGATACGAAGAAGCAGCCGATGTCGATTCAACGCGGAGAAGGTGGCCGTCGTTGCTCGCCGCCGGAAGGGGAAAGGGAGACACCGGCCGCGGGGAGGAGAATGTAAATAACTCATGTTTAGATCGTTGATAAATAAGAATTGATATCTATGTTTATCTCTAACAGATATTTAAATTCAACGTTTCTTAAAATTTAAATCTACCACGTTATCCTAATTTATGTCTCATTAATTATAGTTTTGAAGACCTAAAAGATTGCTATATAGATACCTAATTTAGTGAGGATGAAGGAGCTAAATTTAAGCATTGATATACTGTTGGATTGCTATTTTTCACCTCAATTACTTAAATTTATATTTTAGGCAGTCAATTTTGGTACCTACTGAAGATGCTTTAAAACTGCAGCGAACACGTGCCCAAAATTCAAAACTACAAATCTTGAAACACAAGAGTACATTTTCACTCATACTGAATTCATCATCTTTCAAAGAATACATCCATAGCTTCATTTCTGATCTGATCCAGTTTCAAAGAATACATCATCCGGCCACATCCATCAGCTCCAAGGACAACCATAGCTCCATTTCTGTATAGGCTTATGTATTCTCTGAAACTGGATCACAGACAGAATCAACTACTCAAACAAACAGTACGTGCTAGTTTAACCTGTCTGCTATTTATATGTTCGGTTCACACACGAACCCTATTACACATTGGTTCTGTAACACTGGACGGACCCAGCTCCACACAAACTTTACATGACATCGATCACAAGCTTCGCAAAGCTGAGAGCCTTGTCACCACGAGGGGCATGCCGAAGCCGGGCTCAATGGTGAGCTGGAACGCCAGCGAGTGGCGGTAATTCTGTGACGGGGAGAAGGCGAACCTGGTCAGCAGGCACGCCAGCACCACCTTCATCTCAGCCATCGCCAGGTTCTGTCCGACGCAGGTGCGCGGACCGAGCCCGAACGGCATGTACATGTGCGCCGGCTTGCACGCTCCCACCACGCCGTTGGCGAACCGGTCCGGCGGAACTCAGGCCCAGGCGTCCTTGTCTAGGTGCAGCATCAGCCTGGCCACCTGGACGATGGTTCCACGGGGGACGTCCAGGCCGCTGATCTTGATGTCCGTCAGGGCTTCACACATCATCAGCGACACGGGAGGGTACAGACGGAGCGTTTCTTGGATCACCATCGTCAGCTGAATGTAACATACTGGACAATGTTAGGCCGGTGTTGTGATGAAAACATGCAACCTGAGAATGAAGCGCCTGCAACTGATTACTCACAATTTTGAGGCGTCAGAGGATTTCAACGTCCAGGGTCGCCCTTCCCTCCTGGTAAACTTCCTGTGCCTCAGCGCGGGCGCGTTCCTGCCATTCAGGGTGTGTTGCCAGTAACATCAGGCACCAAATGATGGTGACCGCCGTGGTCTCGTGTCCAGCGAAATAGATGGTCTTGCAACTGGCGATGATGAACTCCTTGTCGTCTGAAATGCTGTCGTGGCTGCCCTGGTCGCGTGCGCTGTTGATAATGGCATGCAAAAGGTCATCACTCATGTTGTTGCCATGTTCCTTTATGACATCCATGATCAGAAACCGAACTTCCTCATCCAGCTTTCTAATTTGTCGGTTGGTTTTGTCGGTTGGTCCTGCAAGGCAGGTACTTCCTGAAACAACAGGAATGATCCAGCATATTAATTTCAAATTGTTATGTTCTTGTTTCATGAAAAATACTCTGTACTTACCAAAATGCCGAGAGCCCAACAAACGCATCTTGCTGAGAAATCGCCTTTTGAAGCTGCCTCATCTTGCAAAATATCTCTTCTCCCTTTTTGAAACTACTTCCGAAACAAGCCCTAGAGATTATATCTGCTGACAAGTTCCTCAGGTAATCGTCCACTACTATCTCCCTACTCCCTTCTGCATTGTCGAGCATGCTATCCCATGCTTCCAACACTGGAATAGTTGCATCCTTGATCAGTTCTATCATACCCTACACGCATATATTATTTTTGCTGTCACGATAGCAATAACCATTATTTGAACCAAGAGATCAAGTAACTCGATGATAGTACCTTAATCTTCTCCATGAAGAACTCTGGTGCGATGATCTTCCTCTCATAGGCCCACTCATCACCATTCACTGAAAATAAACCTCCACCAAACAGGGCTTTGCAAGATTTCTTTAGAAAACTAGGCTTCCCAAGCTCTGATGGTGTCCAATGACCAATTTCCTTCACCATATCATGATCAGAAACGTGCAGTATCTCTAGAGCTCCTGCTGAGTACAGGAACACCGGGCCTGTTTAAAATCAGCATTCCATTTACATTGTCAGAAGAATTTACACAGATAATCCGCAACTGACATATGATTTCACTTTGAAAAGTTATTTATCAAATTTCCATTGTTCCACAAATCTCACTACCAAAGGGACATGCATAGTATATGAGGAAGCTGGGGAATACACATTCTCCCCAGCAAGACACAAGATAACATATAAAATCAGGTGGCAGTTCAGTTCATCGTTCAAGAGATGACTATTCCAAGCAAATCTATATTGTTAACCAGATAGGTTTTCAATGAAATGAGTTGTTTCCAAAGAGACATGTAGGGAAGTGCATATAAGCCAAATAAAAAAAAGATTTCCAAGAAATTTCCTATGAAGGCTCATGTATATAAAAAAACACATGCACCTCCCTAAGAACATGACCTTCAAGTGATATGATACTGCAAATGTCAACATTTAATTCCCTTAAAAGCTTTCAGGCTACTATTTCTCTGACAACTTTGTTTAAAGATTCTCCCATTTTATTCACGACAGAATGTAATATGACAATATCGAATAATCACTTTTCTGGAGGAGTCAGCAGGGATGAAGTGCCAACTGGAAAATCCAGTCCTCATCAAAATGTGTCTATTCATGCTTATTAAATTGTAGCAATGACATCTTGAAACTGCCTCAAGTAATTAACACTGCAATAGCTGTACCATACAAAAAAGAAAGTCTGTCCAATATGCCTAGTAATACAGATCAATTCCACAATAGCATCTGTTTTGCATATGAAAACATATCAAAATTACAAGGCATCAGTCGTACTCGTACCGTACATTTTCCTCCATAGAAGAAAGTGAGGGAACAAGGTGGAAATGTAATCATTGGCATCCTGCACCTGCACAGCCTTCAGCCCTTGTTGGATCTTCTTTATCTCTCTGATGTTGCCGGAGAGCAAAGTAGGTTTGGGGCCCCTTACACCTTGCCTCCTCAACTTCTTCCTTATGCTCTCTGGCCCTAGAAAAAGCTGATGGAACAAGTACAACAGAGCTAAGCAAAGAAGTATTTGAAGAGCAATAACTGGCGCAAGTAAGTCATCCATGAGGCACAAGAAGAGAGATGATGAAGAAGCCTTCAGATCAGATACAAGACGATACAATATATAATAAAGCACATTAGTTCTTCAAGACAAGAAACCACCCCTATGTTTATTTGAGATTCGGAGCATGTGGTTTCTCTTGTTTGACCTTCTGATTTTTTTTTTCTATAGGCTGGAGGCTGCTTTCAAAATATTTTATATATGGACGGTGAGTTGACCAGATGGCTTTTATATGATATCTTCCATTCATTAGTGCCATTGTTCTCTGCCCTTCTACACGAAATGACTTCCTGTTTCACCTCAGTCAATAAAAATAAGAATCAACCTTCAGTTTCACACTAGGCATGCGGAATTACACATGAGTATAGCCAGAAACAGAGGAGAAAAATTCAGATACAACAACAACAACAAGGCCTTTAGTCTCAAGCAAGTTGGGGTAAGCTAGAGATGAAACCCCGAGAGACGACTAAAAAAGAGCAACAACCGGTAATCAAAATTCAGGCACGTGAATTGCTAGCCTCCACGAACTCCTATTCAAAGCTAACTCCTTAGCGATATCCCAATCCTTCAGATATCTCTTCACAAACTCTTCTCAAGTCAAGTTTGGTTTACCTCTACCTCTCTTCACACCGTTTGGCCGACTTACCATCCCGCTACGAACCGGTGCCTCCTGTGGTCTTCGTTGAATATGTCCGAACCACCTCAAACGATGCTGCATAAGGTTCTCCTCAATTGGTGCCAATCCTAATCTCTCGTATGTCATCGTTCCGGACACGATCTCTCCTCGTGTGGCCACACATCCATCTCAACATACGCATTTCGGCTACGTGTAGCTGTTGGACATGCCGACTTTTCGTAGGCCAACACTCTGCTCCATAAAGCATGGCATGACGAATTGCAGTCCTATACAATTTACCTTTGAGTTTTTGAGGCACCCTACTATCACATAGGACTTCAGAAGCTTGACGCCACTTCAACCGTCTGGCTTTAATTCTATGACTTACATCCTCATCAATATCCCCATCTTTTTGCAACATTGAACTCAAATAACAGAAACTTCAAATAAAAGCAAATAATTAAGAAACATATAAAAAGACTAAAGAGTAGTATGTATTAAATTACATCGGCACAGGACACTACACTTTCTTAAAAGAAGGCAAGGTAGAGAAAACTTGACTATTAATGGTGAAGATTATATAAAACTCAGAGCACAAGACAAACTGACAAATGATATGTCATCAAGATAGTAAACTGTAAAGGCACTGAAAATGCTAGCTAAGTTTAAATAAGAGTGTTGGTTAAAGACTTTACAGTCAAAGCAACAACTATGCAGAAACAATTACACAACTTCACAGTTCCGTAATAGCAAACATCAGTAAATTCTTTGCATGTCTTGGTCACGAGAAACAAATCGAAGGATCGCCTCAGCAAATACAAAGTTTGAACTTTAAAATCAAAATTTAAGTTTTCAGCATACAACATTGGACAACAATCGGACAACATCACAAAAAAATTAGGCATCAAGTTATGTACTGGTTATTTAGAACATAAACCACCAACTTCTTTTTGTATCAACATGTGATGAGGTGCTCTGAGACCTACACCACAGTCGCTTCCAGCATTGCTAGATGAGTTAGCAAAGCAATAAACTAGAGCTAGACCTACTAAGGACACAGCTGGAGCTGCAGCAACAACCGATGGCCATGTGCTCTGTTTGGACTTTGCAAAGCATGAAGTCATGGACATATTCTTCATTTGGATTAGCCTCTTCTGTTGTCCCACTATGTGTTTTAAGAGCTCCTTCAACCTCAGGTCCATCAGAAAGCTCTTCAACAGTTCCCTACGGATGGATGGCCTCCACCCCATGGTTTCCTCATTGGTTGTGGCTTGATTCGACCTCTCATATTCTATGTCATCTGTAGGAAGGTCATATCAGCAAACTGGGCATGTATTCCTATAATTAAGCCATAGCAAGATGAAGGCTGAGTGATATAGATGCGCATATAGCAGCCGTTTGGCTACAGTTTTGGCAGACATGTTACCTTTGCAGACTAGACAAGCCACACCACCATTAGTCTCATGGCTTGTGGAGATAAAAACAGAAGGAAGATTTTCAACAATGGATTTTGCTGAAGGTGGAGCTCCTCTTCTGGTATTATTGTCCTCAGCAAATTCGTCAAGAAGCATTACAAACTGTCTTGGTCATCAGGATTCCCAATAAAACGCCTCCTGTTGGCTCCTCCACATCTGCCCTCAAATTAATCACACCTCTTGTTTGAGATATTGCCGTTAATTCTGAAGTCGATCCAACATCTTCAGAATCATACTCATTAAATCCTCTCGAGGAAATGCAGTTCTGATGCTGTCACAGCGCCACTGCATGGTCTCAACTACTTCATCAAAATCAAACACTTCAGATTCCTCATCTTCTTGGTCATCTGAATCCCACGTATACATTCCAACATACATGCGAACTATGTCTGTATCCGTGCTCAAGTAGCTCTAGTTGTCGAGCTGAATGACAACAGCTCTACCTATTCTGGCATGTTGACTAAGAGAAGCATCTGATTCTCCACCATCACCACCAAAACTAAGGTTAGATTCAATTTCACCAAACACGGATCAGCATAATTGAGAGCATGACTCTCATCATCAGAAGCACGCCATCTTTGGGATCTGTTTGACGTAGAACTGGTAGAAGTAAGAGATGTATGCTGGCATGAAACTGACGGAGTTACTTCAACTCCAGGCATGAACTGAACTGGATCAATGCCTAGGGTAGGAAGGGCACAGACACTTAGTAGCTGAGACGAATTGAGAAAATGTAGGGAAAAAATGAAAAACCTAGGGTAGGAAGAGTGAGTCTAGCCGAAGTGGCGACGACGCCGGAGCCACGACGAGGTTGATTGGGGAGGCGACAGTGGTTAAGCAGTGAGAATTGTGTGTCGATTTCGGTGCTGCTTCGAGTTCGAGTGTTCTCTGCTTTGGAGAAGGATGATGGGCCAAGCACGGCGGATATGCGTGGTAAGTTTGGCCCACGAGGCCCAGAATGCGCAAAGGCGGCCCAGTCCGTGAGCCCAGCCTGCAAAGAGAAGGTTGGATTGGTGGGCCTGAGCTGTCGCCAGCCTTCTTCCTTTCTCCTTTTCCTTTTTTATCATTTCAGAGAATCGTCAGTTTTTTTCTTAAGGTCAAGACGCCCAAGAGGATGGTGACTCGGTGCTCTTTCTGATCCAGTTTGCTTTGTTTACAACTATTTTCTCCAAGTAAACGTTCTTTGTAAATTACATATATCTTGGTTTTCTGCGACATCTGTTTCATTGAAGTATTGAACTAGCGATAATTCAAAATAAATTATCTCGTTCAGAAAAGCTATTACCTGTCATGTTTGCCGGGTGTTTGACTAGTGTATCATTTCGGATCGCTGACATTCTCCCTGGCAACTAATGAGGCAAACACAGAGTATTTTCCCTAATCTACACTGAAACAGTCTCGCGACACAAACCCTTGTTAATCGGAACAGATTCGCGCGTAACTGCAGGCGTTGCTGGCCGAGAAATCATGGGGGGGGGGGGGGGGGGGGA
>BCLG01003222.1:15784-30201 GCA_001602295.1 Zoysia matrella
CGATTCCTGCGGGAGATAAAAAGTCACCGCCCGTGACGCTGTGTCCTTCGACGACGGTGACGGGGAAGAAGAGGACGACGAAGACGAAGATCGCAGCCTCATCTGTACATGAACTGTTACATGTCCCGTGCTGGAGAAGCATTCGTATATCTTCCCATGGCAGGAACGTACAGTACAATGATCTGAAGTCAGTCCCAAGGCACGGTTTGTGATCGCCGTGCTGATGATGGCGGTGGCCATCTTGGTTGGTCGTGCTGTTTGCTTCACTCTCCAATAGCTTGCTCACTCATTCATTCATTCGTTCGTTCGTTCATTCATTCAGTTGCACATGCAGTGCTATGCGAGCAACTCAGTGGTCTTTCAGAAAGAAAAAAAAAAGAAAGTTTACCTGTCTCTGTGATCTTCAAGGCGACCAGCAGGATGGGGAAGCACAAGGTGACCTAATGACCATTCGAGTTTCTGTCGGAGCACATACTTTGCCTGCTTGATCAAACAGGGAACAGGGAGAGGTGTGTCTCCTCCCATCTACCAGACCGCTGCTGAATTCATCACCAGCGTGCCGCTGCTGAACATCGAGGGCATGAAACCTGATTATCAGGTGAAGGACTATCTATACCTGTTTGAAGATAGAGTCTAGGTACTGTAGAATAGCACCCATTGTCAAAACTGTATTTTATAATTTGAAAGCAGCGGTTGTGATTAAAAACCCTCTAGACCGACAGAGAGAGCAGGGACTGAATGACACATGCCTGCTTCTGTGAACGGGGCCGGCTTCATCAGCACCATCATTATCTTGACCTAATTTCCCCGATCACAGTGTCATGATTTCGGGTTCACGGTCGTGCATCTTGAGCCAAGTGGACCATGGTCCCCCATCGTCACTACACAGAGTACTCCTATATGCCATTCTTCCAATTCCTTCTAGATGCTGTAGGAGATAGTGCTGTCTTTTGATTTTGATCACTTGGACAATCTAAGCTAAAATTTACTTATATTAGTTGTATGTGATGATGGAAAGGCTATGTAAGTGTAGTAGGAACTTGTAGTGCCAACTAGGTTGCGTCAAGAACAAAACATCATTTCGTTTTAGGGCAAGTTTGAAACATAGATTTTTTTTCCTCAAATTATATGCTTTTTCTATGAAATTTAATTGATTTCTGTGAATATCGCTATGATTTCTATAAACTTTCTGTGTTCCAAGTGAGAAGTTAACACTGTTCACCCTAGTCGGTCTTCATTTGGAGCGTAAAAAAATTCTGTTTCAGAGTACAATTTTTCCCTATCAAATTGAACCAACTCGTGTGGCCTCTACTGAAATCTCACTCTCTCGCCGGCTTCAGTCCATCCCCCAACGGCCCCAGCCGGCCAGCACCTTCCCTCTCTTCCGCGTCGCAATCACTCGATCCCTGCCCGTGTGCCGTCTGTGGCCTCCGCTCTCGCCGCCCGGATTGAGTAATCTCCTCCGATTTCTGCATTTGTTTCCGTCTTACGCGCGGCAATCGGTCGTCGTCGCCGTCGCCCACCACTACTTGGACCAGTTCTAGACCTGTCCTCCTCACTTCCATTGCTTCCTTCTGCGCAAGCCACCGCCAGCCTCTCTGGTCTGGAGTCTGGACCCGTTCGGCGCTCGTCCGGTCACTCCTCCCTGCCGGGCCCGGGCGTAAATGCGCTTCCTTTCCGGGGATTTCCGCCCCCAAATGTCGTCCTCTCTTTCTCTCATCAAGAATTAAGAGCCCCGGCCGAGATTCTTGTACTCCACGCGCGGCGCAACGCTCCTCCTAGTAATACTCCTCATAGATGAGAAGGAGGAGGAGGAGGAGCGCGTCCTGAGTCCTGACACTTCTTGCCTCTCCGCCGGCTGCTCCGAGCTGAGCCCTGCCGATGGGCTTCGCGGTCAGCTGCGCCATCCTGCTCCTCAACCTGCTCGTCCTGGGCGGCGGCTCTCCTCCTCCGCGCGCGTCGGCGCAGTCGCCGGCGCGGACGCTCGACGCGACGCTGCAGGACCACGCGTTCCGCGCTATCGCGCCGCGCCCGCGCACGGGCGTGGTCTTCAACGCGACCCTGCCGCCGAGCCTCGCCGGCATTGCCGCCTCCGGGGTGCGGCTCCGCAGCGGCAGCCTGCGCCAGCGAGGCTTCGACCGGTACTTCGAGTTCGACGTCTCCGCCGGCGTCGCCGTGCTGCCGCGCGTCGAGCGCGTGGTGCTCGTGTACCAGAACCTCGGCAACTGGTCGGAGTTCTACTACCCCGTCCCCGGACACACCTTCCTCGCGCCGGTGCTCGGGCTGCTGGTCTACGACGCTTTCGACCTCACGGCGACGGGGTTGGATGAACAGAACATCGTTGCGACGGAGAGGCCGATCACCGTGGCGTTCCGCCATGTCAGGGCGGTGCCGCCGGACGGTCCGGCGCCGCGGTGCGTGCACTTCGATTTGAACGGTGTGCCGCGGTTCAGTGACCTCAACGCGACCAATGTCTGCTCGACGTACCGCCAAGGGCACTTCTCGATCGTGGTGAACTCCAGTGCGCTTCCTCCAGCTCCTGCTCCAGCGCCCTCCGGTGCGATTGCCCCACCTATTCCGCCGGCAGGAGGAGGAGGTCGTGGGAAGAAGGGAGGCTCCAAGGCGAGGAAGATTGCCGGCAGCGTGGTTGGTGCCGTTGTTGCGGTAGGGCTGCTGGCGTCCCTTGTGATCTGCTTGGTGAGGCATACGCATCATAAGAAGCTTGAGGCGATGGAGCGGAACGCAGAGGCTGGGGAGACATTCCGGATGGCGCAGGTTGGGCGGACTCAAGCACCTGTGGCGTCGGGGACACGGACGAAACCTGTGATTGAGAGTGATTATGTTGCATAGTGCATTTTTGGATTGGCGCCAGCAGCTAGTTAGATCTCAGCTTCTTCTTCTGCTTCATGGAGGTTCAACACATTCGTTTCAGACTGCAGCAATGGCAATGTTCATGTTCATAGTTGCCTTGTTCATACTTCATAGTGGGGCATTCCTTTCATCTCCAAGCAAGCAGTAGCGAAGAAACACGTCATGTCAGATTCAGGATCTTCCTTATTTTTGTGAGTTTCTTTATTGAAAAGAAAATGGGATTGGGAATAAAGCTGAGGTAAAATTCATTGCATCACATTGTCCTGTGTTGGTGAAATTCATTCATCAAGATTCATCCGTTTTTCTGTTTAAGAAATGTGTTAAGACCATGTACATGTTCGCTCGCATGTGTAGTTCATGTGATGAATAGTTTCATTTTCACAGTTCTGATTTTGTTGTCATTTCT
Source organism: Zoysia matrella (assembly GCA_001602295.1). Classification (NCBI taxonomy): domain Eukaryota; kingdom Viridiplantae; phylum Streptophyta; class Magnoliopsida; order Poales; family Poaceae; genus Zoysia; species Zoysia matrella. The sequence goes on from BCLG01003222.1 coordinate 19,062, forward strand.
ATCTAACATCCAGATTTTGTGTTGTGAGAAAGCTTTCCATTATCTTCTGTGAAACAAAGTTAATCTCTACTTACTGCACTCTGTTGGTGGTCCAAGCTTACTGTATTTAGCAGCGTATTGTATTTAGCTTCGTTGTAATCCTGAACTCTAAACTTACCAGTGCCATGACAATAGCCTACTACTATATATGACGCTTATTCTGGTTTTCTTTTTCTGGATTCTGAGTTTCCTCACATTTTTCTTTCCAATGGCCCAAAAGTGGCACATTCTAAGTAAGTAAATAAACAACATGACAGTAACAGGTATACAATGGTGAGACAGCAAAACAAAAATGGACTGAAAAGAGGTATTCAAGAATATGAACGACAAAATTTCTCCATTCTCACTGATAATATTATGCAGGATTGATCTTCCATTATCAAGATAGTTATAAATTTCATAAGTTTCATGTAGAAATGAATATGTGGTGCCTGGTGCCAAGATGATTATATTTCTCTAGTACAGTTTGGTGTGAATCTGTTCCAGAATTGCCTGTGTTTATTAATGTATCAGCATTACCTTGTCTTTTTTAGATAAGGAAACAAAATTCCAGCCTCTACATGGTTTGGGGGATGTACATTGCTGAAGCATTACAGATATGGAATCATGAAAGTGGTGTACAACTTAGATAAACATGTATAGTTGTATACTCTGATTCTAAGGTGTTTTTGAATGGTTGGAAGTGTTTATTGTCTCAGAAGCGGGCGAACATGAAGATTCAATAGCATCAATATGAGAGGATCTAGCAAGAGCTTTGAGGCAGCACACTTTTTGAGCATGCAGAGTTCTTTTGAGCTCTGCACTTTGCATTTGCACGTTCAGTTTCCTGTTTTTTGATTGAATGTTACGTTTCATGTTGAAGTCACAATAGCCCAAGGAGCAATTGTTACCTGTAGCTCGTCTTGTTTGCCTGTTCAAATAGGCACTTCTCTGTTTAAGGTGGTAGATGAGAATCCATATCCTCTCCAGTTGTGCACTCCGTGAAGAGGAGGCATTAGTCGTTATCTCAACCATTCATGTGATCCATTCAAGTAACAAAGGAAATCAACCGCCCAGTGCTCACATACATTAAATGCAATGGCCCAGTGCTCACATACATTAAATGCACCAGCTATAAAGAGTTAAGGCACACGATCACACTGGAAAATGGGCGCCGATTTTGGTGTCAGAATCAGTCTGCTCCCCCTCGTTGTTCTCTATGTCGTCTGCTCCCCCCCGTTGTTCTCCCTGTCGTCCCTTCTCATCCCTTGATTTTCTTTCCATCACGTGAGAGATTCAACTGCAAAACTTCAACAAAGTGCTATGGATTGTGAGCCAAACAAGTAAGTCAGATTATTCTACTTGCATTATTCATGTACTTTTTACTTAGCAATGGAAAGTTGATGCAAAATCTACTCATCATAATTAGATTAAACCTAAAATTCAAGAAATTAAGGTTTTTTTTGTACTTGCAGTATGGAGAAGTCACCAAGTTGGATGCCAGCTATAAGAATGAAATTTAATACAGTCGATGATGCTTGGAATTTCTGGATCAGATAAGGTGGTATGATATATTTTGATGTAAGAAAGCAGTACAACAACAAAAGCCAAGTAGATGGAGTATATCCTTCAAGCAGATTTGTATGTGCAAAAGCTGGTTTCAGGGCAAAAGATAAGAGAGACCACCTAACAAAGAATCCTCGAGCTCAAACTAGAACTGGTTGCAAAGTTAGAATGAGAATTACAATTAATTGAATAGAAGGGAATTATGAGCTATATGATCTAGTACTTGAGCATAATCATGTCCTTCAGTTACCTGAAACTTGCCATCTAATGGCTTCTCAAAGAAAAGTTTCTGTTGTGCAAGGTACTCAAATTGAAATGGCAGATGCTTCTGGGATTAGGCCCAAAGATGCCTATGAATTAGCAAGCAGACAAGCTGGTGATTGCAGCAACCTTAGTTAAACATGCCTAGATCACAATAATTATTTAAGGTCAACGCGACAAAGAAATTTGTTATATGGAGAAGCAGAAAGTATCTTGAAATATTTTGAAGAGAGGTGTGCTGAAAATCCTTCATTCTACTCTGCCATACAACTAGATTATGAGGAAAAAAATAACCAACATTTTCTGGGCAGATGCTAAGATGCTTATTGACTATGCCCAGTTTGGTGATGTTATTTCATTTGATACAATATTTGGAACAAACAAAGAAATCAGACCACTAGCTGTCTTTGTTGGATTTAATCATTTCAGACAAACAGTGATATTTGTAGCTGCTTTGATGTATGATGAGACATCTGAATCTTTTCAGTGGCTTTTTGAAACCTTTTTGAAAGCACATGGGCAAAAGCATCCAAAAACTATCTATACAGATCAAGATATGGCCATGAAAGTAGCAATATCTACATTGTTTTCTAACACTTGGCATGGGTTGTGTACGTTTCATATCATGCAAAATGCTATCAAACACCTAGCGCGTCAAAACTGTGATGGATCAAGCGCTCTAAGTGAATTAAGTGCTTGCATGTATGAGCATGAGGATGAAATAGCATTTGAAGCATCTTTCAGTGCCTTGAGGTGTAATGTCGAGAATGATACTCGGTTGCGTGGTATCTATCAACAAAAGGAGAAATGGGCCGAATATTTCATGAAGAATGTACACACACTAGGAATGCGAAGCACACAATTAAGTAAAAGCTTAAACAAGGACATGAAGAATTTTTTGAAATGTGATTTGGACATTGCCAGATTTTTCACACATTTTGAAAGGGCTGTTGCAAGCAAGCGAGCCAAAGAGCTGGATTCAGAATATAACTCAAGGAAAAAACAGCCACGGATAAAAATGATGACACCATTGTTAATACAAGCAAGTACCATGTACACTGAATGTATTTTTGAAGCTTTTCAGATTGAGTGTGAAATATCCACGGCAGCATATGCTATACCAACTGAAAAAAAATTAATGAGTACACTGTAGGGATCTACAATGGAAATGGAGTAATGGAAAAGGAGTATATAGTTGTAGGTGATCTCTCCAACCAAGTGGTTTTTTGCAGTTGTAGACAATTTGAAAGAATTGGAATATTATGCAGTCATGCCCTAAAAGTTCTTGACTTGATGAATATTAAGCTCTTGCCTCCACATTATGTTTTGAAGAGATGAACTAAAGAAGCAAGAAGTGGGGCTGTACAAGACACTAAAGGCAACACTGTTATGGAAAACCCAAAAATAGATGCAACACGACGTTACCAATCACTCTCCCGAAAGTTCCTTGCAAGTGCTTCTCGGGCAGCTGAGTATGAAGACATCACTTCATTTGTTGATGATGTGCTTAACACTCTGCAAAAAGATATTGACGGCAAGATCAAGGACTCTTCAAGTATTACTACAGATCAACTCCAGGAACAAGAACCATCTAAGATATCTGAAAAATTTGCTCATGTGGATGGCATAAATAAAAGGGTGGTTAAAAAAAACTTCTAGACGGACATGTTTAACATGGGCTGACAAGTTTTATAAAAAAAAGAAGACAAGGGCAAGCAACAATATGCACAGCGTATTCACAAACAATGACCATGTGATGGCAGAGTTTGAGTCTTTTAGCAGCTTCACTCAGTTAATTATGGTAAAACATATACTTTACATAATTAAGCAAGCTTAAATTTTCTTCTCATCTCTGTTTTGGTTCATCTTTCAGGGTGAAGCAGGGCCTAGTGGTCCTATTGGAGCAGGGCCAAGTGAAGCTCCATTCGGTGCAGCCGAAATGAGTTACTTTCATGGAAATCATTGACAAATAGGAAGACAGCTAGATTTAATACTCTTTTGTTAAGCATCACAATGGAATTTCAGTATCCATTATGCTCAATCTATCTAAGTTAGGAAACCAAACTAAGTTATTGTGAAGTAATTTTAATATTATTAGAATTGTTGTCAATCAATGTTATAATGCTACCAATATATCAGCATATGAAATGCAAGGGGGCAAAAAAAGATTACGAGCAATGATGCCGTGTAGTGAGGCCTGTTCCTGTTGAAGCTGATGTCGCCGCCTCCCACAAAGCCTTCAGTCGCTGCTTCTACAGCACCTTGAGTCCGTGAAGTAGGCTGGACCTCGAACTCCATCGACATGTGGACGAGCCATGCGATGGCCGGGGCGAGGAGGAGATGTCAAAGAAGGGCAGACTGAAGTGGATCCCGAATGGCGACGAGATGCTGCTTGACTTGTTAAATCTGGATATCCGTCGGGGCGGGCGAGGCTGCACCGAGCGCAGTGGATTTGCCTGCCATAACCGTCGGCCACCGGCGATTCATCGAATCATGAGGAGTCCGCCGAAGAGAGAGAAAGGAAAACTGCGAGGCTTCGAGAGAAAGACGCGCGGCCAAGTGATTTTTTAATTGAAAAGTCCACCGAAGAAAGCAAAGTGCGAGACGGGAGCAAGGACACGGCCAACTGATTTTTTAATCCAAAACTCTGGCAACCATAGATTCGAAAATGACCGGCTAGGATAACACCTAATGCTACCTCTGCATGGAGTGCTCAACAGGAGAGGATATGGATCCGGTAGATGATGTGCTGCTGAAGTGAGAAGCAATCAAGCAACCATGAGCAGTAAATTAGTGCGACCACTTGCTGCATTCACAAGCATGTGAAGTGTATCTAGCATAACAAAAAAGAATATGCATTGGCATCTGGACTGTACAGATGGGATGACAATTGTTACGGAGTACCAAGTATGCCAGCCAAGGCAAAGCTAAAACCTGACGAACTACTAGAGGCTTGGGGACATGGAGAAACATGTTTCTGAGGGTCGATGGTTTCGTGGATTTGCTTGTGTCGGGTACAGCACGGCTTTCTGGAGCTGGATGCTGCCATTGTTGCGGAATCTTTGCTGTCCATGCACGTACCGCGAAAGAGCTTATGCCATACATCGTTGAACGCATTCTCTACAAGGCAGCCTTCGACCACAATTTCAGCCCGATGATGAGAATCTGATGCTCGATGCCTCCGCGGAAAGTTCGATTCAACGGAGAACTGAACCCCACACAAGGGGAAGACGTGGCTAGCACGACAAAAAAATCCACTGCTGAGAAAGAAAGACTTCAGAAGAGTCTCACCATACGCCGCCTGAAGGAAGATGAACTGCACAGTGCAGCAACCCGCAGCACCAGCAGTAGATCTCAGCCTATTGATCCCAGAAACGTTGTCGAGGCGGACAGCACCATCGAGGAAGAAGCCGAAGCTGCTGCAAACCACCCCAAACACCATAGATGCCAGCAGTAACGTTATGAACATCTCTTTTTTTTTTTTTTTACCGAAAAGGGTAACTTTGTGGAGTTCGTGGCGCAGACGATTCTTCAACAAAGTGCCATGGCCGTAGCCATGTGTTGTGTGTGGCTCTTGGATCCCGAGCCAGTACGTGTGAAAATTGCAAGCCTTGGAACTAGGGTCAGGTATTGACCACCGTAGAAGCAGAGCTGCAAAGCACATGGATGATGGAGAGAAGCTGATGAGGTGCTTTAGCCTTTTCTAGGGTGCCGTGCTCACTGCCCGCGTGCCTCGTGATCGCTCATCACTCCACGCCTCCTGTCCCCGCTACTAGCCGCGGAACTCGGCTCTACGGCTCTACTGAATCGTGGTCACCGGTTAGCACGTCTCACATTTTTCTAGCAGTACGATACTCTAATACTACTCCTACTTTGGTTTTGCATGGCCGACCCATGGATTTCATCTGTATGGTTACGGTATCACCTAGTACTACAAGTTTTCCAATTTCCAAATCGTGTCATCGTGGTAGGAAGACTGAACAAACAGTACATGTGTTTCGTAAGAGGCTCCTTTGAATCAGTTCACAATGGATCAGGTCTCCTTTGGAGCAGCACCCAGAGGCTGACGGCGGACCAGGCTTTCTTCCCTGGTCGACGGTCATCTAACTATTCCTCTTCCCTCTCGCCCGCGGCCCCGCGTCGCTTTCCTCTGTTCCTCCACAGCTAGCCAACCCCCCACATCGAGACAGAACAGAACAGAACAGAACACTCTGGCCGCGGTTGCTGCTTCGCGAGGATTTCTTAATACCACGCGCCGACGACCAGCCGTCATTCTTCCCGTCAGTACTTACCTGCGTGCCCCCTTCTCCGTTGCTCTGCTCGCACTCGAGGAAGAAGCCAGCAGAGAGAGGTAGGAAGGAAGCCGCCGGTGGCAAGAATAGGGGGGCTCGTCGGGCAATGGGGACGGGCGGCAGCGAGAACGCTGCGTTTTCCTTCTCAGCCGCCTCGTCCCCGCGCCTTTGCAGCCCCATCGCCAGCAGGAGGTGATTTGGCTCTCCCGTTTCCTGTTCTTTTTCTTCGGGTTCATTGGGTTTTGCCTGCTTTGGGTTTGGGAAACAAGACGCGGTGCGTTGCCTTGCTCATGTTTGCAGCGCGTACGCATTCGCCCCCCGGTTTGGTTCAAATGCCATTTCCAAGGTTGCAGTCCCAAGCGAAAGACTAGCCATTTCCACGTGAATTGTGGAAACCGTGGGCTTGTTAGTAGCTTTTTTTGTTTTTATTTTTTCTCTCTATATTTTTAGCTATTAATAGGCCTTATAACCTGTTTCTGTTACTTCTACGGCATTTCCTTTTTCTTCTGGCTAAAGATTGTTTCACCCATTAGTTGTTCAGAATCAAGACCTCAATACATGTGGGTTGGAACTAAGTTCTCATTCAAAATAGTTGTTTGAGTAGGTTCTCGGAAAAACTAAAATAAAAATGGTCGTTTGATCGGCGCCGTTCAACTCGTCAGAGAAAATAGTGTATTTGAATCCCTCGTCTTGTTCAGAGTGCACAGAAACGAGTGCTATGGCTATATTGCAAACCTGGGCATCTAAATATTTCTGAACTCTGCCCTTTTTTCAGGATTTTTTCGGATGTTGCGGAGGATGTGACGGTGTCGGTGGATGGCCAATCTTTTCTACTGCACAAGGTGTTAATTGAATTCGATAGCTTTAGTTCTTACTACCACCTTTAGTTACTCTAGATTAAAGTTATAATTGGGCAATTTTTCAGTCTGGAGTTGTATTTTTCTATGTAAGAATTGAAACACAGACAACACCTTTGAAGAGTGGTTATTGCACAGCAAAGTCACTTTAAAGTAAATTGATATAAGAACTAAGTCTGGAACAAACATTTATTTTTAATTGATAGCGTAAAGAATGAGAACTTGAATCCTTGCAAATATGGTGTCCATATGAGCATAGAATTTTTTTTCTAGTTTTATTGGTAGGCCACTAACTATAGTTCCATATATGTATTGACTTGTGAAGAAAAAGAGAATAGGTTTCATTGTATCCTTCCCATCCTGGCCTTGTTTTGCAGTTCCCTTTAGTCTCTCGGTGCGGACGAGTACGGAAAATGTTAATCGACGCCAAAGAGCAAGATCTTTCAAAGCTGGAGCTTGCAAATGTACCAGGGGGAGCTTTTGCATTTGAACTTGCTGCCAAGTTCTGTTATGGGAGCAATTTTGAAATAACTACAGGAAATGTGGCCCATCTTCGGTGTGTTGCAGAATTCTTGGAAATGACCGAGGACTATCGAGAGGAGAACCTCATTGCTCGGACAGAGACGTACTTGAATGATATTGTGTTCAAGAACCTTGATAAATCACTAGAAGTTCTTCGTGGATGCGATGAATTGGATCCGATGGTAGAGGAAGTCAGACTTGTAGATAGGTGTGTTGATGCTATCGCGCTGAATGCATGCAAGGAGCAGCTGGTTTCAGGCTTGGCTCAGTTGGAATGTGATGGGGGACCAGGAAAATTGCGTATGCATTGCCAGGATTGGTGGGTTGAAGACCTGTCTTCACTGAGAATCGACTACTATCAGCGTGTGATTGCTCCATGTATGGGATTCTGGTCCCCTTGTTGGAGCCAGCCAGAGAGTGATCGTGGAAACACTAATTGATCTTTTGGCAACTGAAAACATCACAACAGTAACTTTATCATTCTTGTTTGGCATGCTGAGAATGGCGATAGAAGTTGACACAGGTCTAAAGTACAGGATTGAAATCTAGAAGAGGATTGGTCTCCAGCTTGAGATGGCATCACTGGACGATCTTCTTATCCCCTCGGCGCAAACAAGTGACTTGATGTTCGACGTTGACACTGTCCATCGCATACTGGTGAACTTCTTGCAGAGGATTGACGAAGATGATTCAGGAGAATTGTCGCCCTGCGGATACGATTCGGATGGACTGAACTCTCCAAGCCACAGTTCGGTCCTGAAGGTTGGAAGACTGATGAATGGTTATCTTGCAGAAATAGCACCGGATCCGTATCTGAAACCGCAGAAGTTCATGGCGCTGATCGAACTGTTGCCAGATTATGCACGTATCGTCGATGATGGACTTTATCGATCCATCGACATATACCTGAAGGTAAATTTCATTAAATCAAATTACCTCTCTTTTTTTTTTGAAACATTTAGTCCTGAATATTTATCACTTTTGGCTGATTCCGGGAATTTGCGCTCTGTATTTTTGAAACGTAGATGACCAATATTTATCTTGTGGTGTTTGTGATCACCAGGCACACCCTTCTCTTACAGACTCGGACTGCAAGAAGCTGTGCAAGCTGATCGACTGCCAGAAGCTATCCGAGGACGCGTCGAGCCACGCGGCGCAGAACGACCGGCTCCCGGTCCAGATGGCGGTGCGCGTGCGTTACTTCGAGCAGCTCCGCCTCAAGTCGTCCTTCTCCGGCGACGGGTGGTGCGTCGACGGCTCGTCGTTCTCGCACCGGCTCCGGCTCACGTGCGGCGGCGGCGTGCCGAGCTCGTCGTGCGCGTCCCCGCGCGACAACTACGCGTCGCTGCGGCGCGAGAACCGGGAGCTGAAGCTGGAGGTCTCGCGCATGCGGGTGCGGCTCACGGAGCTGGAGCGCGCGCAGGGGCTGATGAAGCAACGCGGGGCGCGCGACGGCCGCCCCGCGGAGCGCGCGTTCCTCGCGTCCGTGTCCAGGGGCTTTGGACGGATCACGATGTTCCGGCCCATGGCCGCGGAGAGGCGTGGGGAGAAGAAGAAGAGGAGCTCGCGGTGCTCGGACGGGAAGAAGTTGAACCGGCCTCGCCGGGAACTCCCCTGATGCTGTGCATAGCAAGAACAAGTGAACAACGTGTACTACATCTCCATGACAGTGGGTTCAAATCAAACAAAACGCAGACAAAGCTGCAGTTCATCTGAATAAATCACTAGAAATTATCTCGCTCCATTGAAAGCGAACGTTATCTCGAATCGCCAACCAAAAGAGATCTCATCTCATCGTGCTGCTCCCACTGCTCCAACCAAAGGGCGGGAAAGTCAAGAGAGCTCCATCGAAAGGCGGGAAAGAAAGTTCCAGCCGAACCCAGCGCCCGTCCGTCACCTTCTCCGATCCCGCGCATCAACTTGCGCGGGCCGCCGTATCATTCGCGCTCATCCCATTGCGCCGCGAGATCCGCGACCCCACCGACGCTCCGACGTGGCGCGCTTCCAGTGGCGCACCGTGGATTCTCGCGGGTCCCCGGCGTTATCCCCCGACGTGGCGAGCTGGTGGCCATGGCGGAGTATGTAGGACCCAACCGGACAGCCGCGTCGGGCTTGTACGCTTGCGCTTCTGAAAGCCGAGTTCTGGTCTTCTGCAATCCGATTCGTTAGCTGTTCAAGATGATTGGATCAGACGAGAAGAGCGCACTGCTACGACGAACGACTTGTCTTGGACAGTCTAGATGACGTTGATGCATGCAATCAGTCAGTGCACTGTTACTTAGTACAGTACCGTCGTCTTCAGCTTTCGATGAGGATAGATGACGGGGCACCTAATCAAACAGTAGACGGATTAAGGGAGTGAGAAGAAGCAGAGAGTGACGGCTGTTATCGAGCAAGGAACGGATCAATGGAGGAGTCGCCGTCGGGGAACCGTCCGGGAAGGCGGCCTGTGTCCTGGTGCCTTCCAAGAACCTGCGTCGCGGCGAAGAACGGCCACCAGTTACTGTATTGTAATCCCCGCGAAATTTGAGCGGCTGGTGAAGAAGACCCGGACGCCATTCCAAGCCTCCAACTTGTTGGTCGTCCTTCCAAAAACACACCAGCCATGCAAATAATCGTATCCGATGGAAAGATCACGTTGATTCTCCTCTCTTTCCCAAAATAAAAAGAAATGAGTCGAGATCAAGAGCCGACGGGGAGTGGAACCGAATCTCTATATAGCAGAGGAGAAGGTTCATTTATGGGCGAGCAATGAAACCTCCTCCTCTTCCCCCAGCTCCAGCTCCAGCTCCAGCTTCAGCTGCATCCATGGATAGGATCTCCCAATGGTACGTGCTCGTGACTCAGATCACTCGTTTCCTTCGATGTGCGATTCGGTGTTATGGTGATGGAGTCTCTGTGTGTTCAAGCTTATGTTTCTTCTTGGATTGGATGCAGGGTGGCTTCGCAGGGGATCCCCTCCGACCTTACCGTCCGGATCGCCGACTCCGTCTTCCCTCTTCATAAGGTATTTTCAGAACTGAATCATCCTGGTTTCGTACTATGATCTGACGATGGATGATACGAGTTGAATTCAAAACTTTGCTTAAAAAAAGCTCTGCTTTGATGAAAGACGAAAGAACTCTGTTTTGATCACCGGAAGAGCACGATCAGAGTCTCACGTTGGTATTTTCAGAACTGAATCATCCTGGTTTCGTACTATGATCTGACGATGGATGATACGAGTTGAATTCAAAACTTTGCTTAAAAAAAGCTCTGCTTTGATGAAAGACGAAAGAACTCTGTTTTGATCACCGGAAGAGCACGATCAGAGTCTCACGTTGCAACACACGCTTTTCTCGCAGGCGGTGATGGTGCCCAAGAGCGGCTACATCCGCCGGGCCGTCGCGGCGGTGAGCAAGGACCCAGCAGCCACCGTGGAGCTGCACCTCTCCGCGCTGCCTGGTGGCGCGGACGCGTTCGAGACGGCGGCGCTCTACTGCTACGGCGCCGACATCGAGATCACCGCGCGCAACGCGGCGGCGCTGCTCTGCGCCGCCGCGTTCCTCGACATGCCGAAGGACGTTGGCCTCGCGCGGCGGGTCGAGGAGTTCCTCGCGCAGGCCGGGCTGCGCGCGCTGCCGA
>BCLG01003222.1:39009-55109 GCA_001602295.1 Zoysia matrella
CCCCCCCCCCCTCCTCCTCTGTCCTCAGATTTCTCTCGAGAACGGAGTGGTCCCGGATCTGTGAGCGCTTCAAGATTCAGTCAGTTAGACTTGCTTTCCGGAATGATTTATGTGCTGAATACTACTAGAAGCAAGTGGAGTATAAGAGTAGAGACGATTTGGTTCGTTACCATACCCGTACATTCTGCAGACCAATTTATTGAGTGCCAGAACAACTGCCTCGCGTTCGTTCCCCTTGTCCAGGATATTGCGGCGCTGTTGCCTTTCGCATTACTTCTTGGTGACGATATAGTGTCCCCTTTCTTCCTTATTGTAACTAACAGATCGTCTTGCCTTATTTACAAGGAAAGTGAAAATAGTGTTAGGAAGTGTTCGAATTGTTCAAGTCTCAAGAAATTTGACATAGTTGGAAAGCACTGATTTTGCTGTGTTTATCGAACAGGCTGGAATGGAGGCTATAACCTTGATGGCTGGCGCCGTTTGACTGCTGCGCATCGTTCTTCTCTAAGTGCTGGGGGAGGTTATGGCCATGGAAGCTCATAAGCTCCGGTTCGTCAGATGCCCGAAATGCTACCAGCTTCTTGTCGAATACCCCTCCATTCCTGTTTACAAATGTGGTGGTTGTGGTACTGTTCTCAGAGGTACGAATTATTATCTATCTTCTACAACTTGTTCATGAAATTTCTCAGTTTTCAAGAGCAATTTGATCATTGTCGCTAATGTGATGCAGCGAAAAATCGAGCTGTTGCTGCGCCTGCCGTGCAAGCTAACTCAGAATCTGATGAACAAAACAATCTTCCAAGTGGTCATAAAGAGTCCCCTCAAGATAGCAAATCAATTTGCTTGGATGAGCAGAAAAGTGCTTCTTCTGTTGATCAACCTCATGACAACGTTGCTGATGGGATTGTTTCATCCCCTGTCAACCATACCAACTCATCTGAGGACAGAATCGAGGAAAGTGCAGTGTCTGTCGCAGGTAATGTGTCGCCTATGGAGAATCAGGAGGAAACGTGCTTGTCAATTGAAGAGAATACTCAAAATCCTGGGATTACAGTCGAAGAGGCGCATGAAAAAAGCACGGGAGCTGATCTTTGTTCCGGTTCAATTGAAGAGTCAGAGAATCTTGATACAAGTGAAAATGCAAACAGAGGCAACGTAGAAAAGGTTGATGTGAGTGAAATGAGTATGCTGCATAAGAAGAATGAGGTAGTTCAAAGGGAGGAGAGGGTTCACACATATGAAGATATACATGTTGAATCTCATGAAGCTTTGATTGAAGAGTTGGAGAGGTCTTTATCATTTAGCAGCGATGATGAATATTTTTCAGATGAAGCTGAAACTAGCGGTCTTAGTGATGCTCTACGTCATCAAATGGGTAGCCGCAGATTTATGTTAGGGGGGAAAATGAATGAGACTTCTCGAAATGATCCACATGGCCGATTGATTGAAGAATTGGAGATGTCTTTCAGTGACGCAGAAGAGCCAATAGAGCAGCATGTGGTGGTCGCAGACAGAATTGATGGAAGCAAACATGATAAGCATCCACCAATCTTGGATGCTGAAAGTGCGATTCCATGTGAAGAAAGCATCCCTTCACTTGACAATGGGGATCTGGAACCCGAGGAAATGGTTCATCAAGAAAACAGGCCAATAGACAATGGCAATCAAGGAAAAGAAGATATTGAAGATGACACCAATACTGCCAAATGCTTTCATGGAAATGAGCATCCACAGATTCTGGGTCATGAAAGTGCACATCCATGTGAAGAAAGCATCGCTTCACGTGACAATGGATATCTTGAATCTGAAAAAACTTTTCAGCAAGAAAATGGACTCATTGACAATGGCAATGCAGATACTTGTGAAGAAAGCATCCCTTCAGTTGACAATGGGTATCTTGAATCTGAACAAACGTTTCAGCAAGAAAACAGACCGATTGACAATGGCACTGCACATCCTTGTGAAGAAAGCATCCCTTCACTTGACAATGGACATCTTGAATCTGAGCAAACGTTTCAGCAAGAAAACAGACCGGTTAATAATGGCAATGCACATCCTTGTGAAGAAAGCATCTCTTCACTTGACAATGGACATCTTGAATCTGAACATACATTTCAGCAAGAGAACAGACCGACTGACAATGGCAATGAAGGAAAGAAAGATATTGAAGATGGCAACAGTGTTGCCACCGATGTTCATTGGAACAATCATATTGCAGTTGCCAGTGAGATTCACGAAGAGACACTCCATGAAAAAGAGCCTGTAGATGCAGAAGTTGTGCGTCCATTTGAAAGGAATATCTCTTCAGTTGATGATGGCAAAACTATTCAAACAGATGGCCTAATGGCAGAGAGCACTCGAGAAAAGGAAGAGGCCTGTATGGATGATGACAGCATGATCAATTACACTCATGGGAATGAGAATTTGGTGTTTGCAGATGAGGATAAGTCAGAGAAAGTTCATAATAGCGACGATGTAGTATTTGATCACACTAGAGAAAGTAAAGGGAGCCATGTGGTGGATGATGATCAAGCTAACTATATTAATGGGGAAGAGAATGTTGCATCTGTAGATGAGCATGTTGCTGAGAGGATTGATAAGGATGAGCATGATAAAGATCAGCAGTCTCTGGAAGCCGAGTTTTTCAGCACTGAACATGTCAAATCTGAAGTAACCGTTCAGCAAAAGGAGCTAATAACTGATGGCATCGAACAAGTAGAGGGTGTCATGGGAGATGGCAATACAACCAACTCTATTCAGAAAGACAGTGCTGCTGTTTCTAGCTGGTCAAATAAGAGGACTCAATGCAGGTTACCTAGTTTTAATAATGATAAAGAACAGGTGCCCTACAAATATGGAGTTGGTCAAGTTCAGCAGGGACTGTCACTTGATGCTGAGGACTTAAGATCAATCCAGCACTTCACCAAGTCACAAACTGATGGTTCTTCAAGTTCTCTTTCAAGTGGTTCTCCGAGCCAGGGAAGTTTGATGCACAGAACCTCAAAGAAGTTCAATAATATTGTTAGACATGAGCGCCTAAAAAAGATGGACGAACTAAGAGATCAGCTGAGCAGGTTATCTAGCCAGAAAAGCATGGAGAAAAGGTATCAGAAGAGAGGCGTAGAGTATCAGCAACAATCCGATCGCTATGATGCTGAGCAGCATCTTCATAGTGTTGATATTGATTCTATCCCAAATTCACTTGCTCTTGAATCCTATTATCGTCATGAAAGGCCACCAAGGTACCAGCCATCCAATCCTTTCTCTCCAACCCAAATATACCCACGTGGCCATTTCGGGCATGCCCAAATAAACATACCATACAATTATGATATGTGGGAGTTCAATTCATATTACCAGTCTTCATATGCTGAAAGCACAGTTCCCGACCACGAGTCCCTGACGTCAAGTTACAAGGAGCCAAAACGAGTGGTCAGAAAGCATATTTTACGGCCTCTGTCAGGTGCTTCGCCATTCAGCATCTGCAGCAGCTGTTTCAATTTGGTTCAAATGCCATCAGATATGTACATATCAAAAGCAAAGATTGGCAAAATGCAGTGCGGCAAGTGCGCCAAGGTTCTTGTTTTATCCTTTCCTGCCGCATATCATGCAGAAGGAAAGATCAGCAAAGAAATCGCACAACAGTTAAAGGAGTCTGCTGGCAGCGCGATTGCTAAGAATAAGGATGCTACTTCTCATTCAGCTGAGTGCCTAATAGGGCCTGTTAGCATAAATGAAGAATATGGAGCATCTTTCACAAGAAGCTTTTCTACTCAAGCTGGAGCAAGCCTTGCTGCCACGCAAAGTGGCAAGAAGGTGTCTGACTCGGCACTTCATCGACTGATGGGTTATGATTCAGCAAGCCAGTTGTTACGTCACAGTAGACCGCTAGATGATGGATATGATAGCTTCGAGTCAATGGTGCCGGTCTCCAGTAGAGTATCCCGTAGAAAGAACATGTGAAGTTCTGCATTGATGTGAAAAGTTTAGTCTCTTGCAAGTAGGACTGGAAGGCAGAGCAATTTTGGAGCATGGTTCAATCTCCATACTCCTTGTCTACAAATAGTTTCACAAGTTTTCAAGAGAGTCAGATTTGTTGAAGTCATTTGGTTTTATCAAATTTTTTAGTTATGGTGTATATAACATATTATTCTTCCTGTAAATTTGCATATTTGATTCTGTAATCCCAGTTATTGAGTTATAGTGTTAGCACCTAGTGTCTTCCACTCCTTTGTTCATCTTTTTTTTTTTTTCTCCTCTCAGTTCCAAAATTGTGACATTGCTCTAACAGGGCAACGCTGGTTGCACATGGTTTCTGTTGTTGCGCACGCAATGTGCATGTGTGGAGATGAAGGGAACTACCGAACCACTCTGTGGTTCATGTGGCTTGTCTGGGATGACACGCTGGGTGTCTCATGATCGCAGCAGACAGAGTTGTTGCAAGTTGCTCTTACACTTGATTTTGAGTGCGAAGTGCCAACAGCTCAGGACAGGATATATGATACAACTGTCGGTGAGGCGCTTGTTCTGCTGACGTTTCGTTCGATTCCTTCTGTTGCTTGCACTTTGCAGGCAGAATGTGGGCTCATAAAGTTCGTGTCGTTCTGTTTTTTGGGTGATTAGCCTCTTTGTGTTTCCTCTGAAAATGGAAGGTGAAAATATGGGGCAAGTAATTTATTTGCAGTCGGTACTCATTTGATGCCATTGTCCACCTAGCGGATGCAATAAAGCTTCCTCACGCATATTCTTAAGGCACATATTATTTTGTTGTACCTCAACACTTGTGAATTTCAGCGTTCATGAACTGTGATACGATTTGTAATTCTGGTGGCTATGCGCACCGCGAGTCGAAATTCCCACTGATTACTGGCTGCTGCTGCTCGCTAGCTCCAGAATGTTATGGTCATGGTTGCTGAAGCTCTGCGACTTTGCGTGCGTCTTGTGTTGCTGGCCAGGCAAGGGAGCTGTTTCAATATATACTCCTACTTTTGTGCGCTCCATCCAGGTTGTGGCCAAACGGATGTGCTGTTGTTACTTTTTTTTTTTAAAAAAAAACTCTTAAATTTAAAGACACAAATCTCATAGTTGAGGGTACTTTAATTTGAATTTAAACTAAAGGTCAAACCTCATGGAGACCGGGCCGTAAGCACCCAACGCCAGCCCGTTGTTATCATATTGAGCATCACATGGTTAGAAGGCCTGGTACAGCCCAAAGGATGTTCTGCCACTTAGGCCCAACTATCAATGGTGGTTCAGCCCATAAGATGTTCTGCTCTCTTCTTTTCTTTTTAAAGAGGAAAATATCAGGATATTTTCTTTTGCCCCCCCCCCCCCCACCCCACCCCTTGATTCCTTGACCCATGTGAAACACTAGATCTTCTTGGAATAATCGTACCGAGGGATGATATGGTACTTAGACTCGGTTCATGAGCAGTGAAGAGCTAGTTGTTTAATGCAGTATTTTAGCAAAACTCAAGGCAGCAAATTGATACTGCTAGCTCGGGTGAGCAGCTCAGAGAACACCCTGGCCTGGCCCTGGGGCCTGCATGAACCACAAATGTACGGCCGGTCTGCTCACAAAATATCACCACACCACACCTTTGGAAAGTGAAGAGAAGACAGATGCGTTGGAATGGAACGTGAGGCACGAGGGAACACGCGTCCCCTTCGACGACGTCGCCGTTGCCTCAAGAAAATCAAGCACACAAGCAGCCGAGAGAGGGTAGATGTGGCTGCCGTTCTTGCACGGAAGTTGGTGGTTGGAATCGTAGCTATATCTAGTCAGTTCCATGATTAGTCTTGCTAATGGCCGGCCCATATATAGCTTGAAATTTTCTTAATCTGATTAATGCATCACACTCCTATATAGTTGTGCACATGTACTTAAGCTCGTAATAGATCGTCACAGCCCCAAATTAACAAGCACTGTTTCGTCGGCCGGCCCATCACCATGCATCAAGGTGCATGAAGCAAGCTAAGCTAAGGGCTGTGTCCGTGTGGACTGGGGATCGAGCACCGCGGCTGCTCCGATGGTTTCTGTGCCACACACCTTTCCATCCATCCGTCACACTATCTCGCGGGACACGCGCGCTGTTTATTTTTACCATCTTATTTCAAGAAATTGATATGATAATGTCTTTACCTTATCATCCAGAAATACATAACGGCGTCCCCAAATTCAGACACATTTTCCATGTGAACACGCGTCCTCCTTTTCACGGATGTGTGTTGACACTTGGGCCATTGCATGCTCCAGGTTGCGACAGTGTCTGACCAAACATCAGGTGCCTTGATGTGAATACTCCACTGAATACAGAGACCTGATGAGCTACTCAGCTTGCTGGCTCTGCTTAATTACGTCATCGTGCTGAGGTCACTGCTCCATAGATCCTTGATGAGGTTAGGTGCGGGCACAAACCTGGACCAAACATCGAGAGAGAAATGCCCCGCCGAAGTAATAGCTGATCCCCTATCGCAACCGCTTGTTGGATCTTGGCACGTTTATTCGCTAAAACGGCCACTTCTATTTAGATATAGCACCACTGATTCAATTTAAGAAAACATCTAGTGCAATAAGTTCAAGTGATCGTGTTTTTGAAAATTTTAAACAAGGTTATATTCTTACTATAATTAAGTAGTTTTCTTTTCTGTGAGGAAATTAGTGTGATATGGCCCCCCTAGTAGCACAGTTTATACTCTTGCACATATTCACATATTCCGTCCTCGTGCAACACGACCGGCGACCCCCCATTCGTCCGTCCGAGGTCCCCGGCCGGGGACGTATGCACGGTTCCATACGTGAAAAGGTTGCCGAGTGAGAGGCGGCCCCACGATGTACTACGCGTTTGAAGGAGGAAGAAGGTCATGGCGACCGTCGACCGAGAGGCTTGCAGTAGCCCTATAAATTAGTAATTAAGCTGCCCGGCCGTCACCATACATAGAGCCAATAAGCCAGACATCAAGAGAAGCACGTACCAGCGAGCTAGCCGTTGCAGAGAGCTAGCTCTCCAATCGAGCTCCTTGCCAGCGCACGATGACGACGCTGGGGCGGGAGCTGGAGCTCGTGGCGCAGCTCCGTGAGCTGCTCTCTCCGAATCGGAGCAACGGTGCGTGGCCGTCATCGACGGAGACCGGCAAGCTGACGCTAGATGATGAACTCTCCGTTAAGGTGGAGAGCGGCGGGCTGCCGCCGGATGCTAGCCGCGACTCGACTAGGGCCGCCGAGGCGGCGTGCAGCGGCAGACGGCATCGCCATGGGACCAAGAGAGCCCGGAACAAAGACGAGCAAGTAGAGACGCAACAACCTCCTGGCACTTGCAGCAAAAGAAGGTAGGAGTACTTACTGCATCCGCGCTCCTGATTTTTTTGATGGCCTGCATGCTGCAACGTTGTCGATCTATTGGCTCTGAATCTGATGTCTCATAGATGGATCGACCTCGAACGCTGCAGGAAGAAGCAGCAGCAAAGCACATGGCTTGTGACGTCGGTGCCCGATTTCGACGGGTACCAGTGGAGGAAGTACGGCCAGAAGCAAATCGAGGGCGCCATGTACCCAAGGTACGTATTGTACCTTAATTGGAATAATGATTCAGTAATCTAGGAGTACTATCAAACACTCAAAATAATAATATTTGTTGATTGAGTGCTCCATCAATCGAGTTTATAACTATTTAATTAATGGTCGCATTTTGAATCAAGACGAGATCGAGCTCGTAGCTTATTACCATTATGGAATCAACATGTTTCGGTAGAAATCAAAATCTTAGGAGGAAAGATTTACTAGAAAAATTGGTTGATTCCAGTAGTTTACTGATCACATACATCTTTGTGTTCGAATGGTCTTATTCAGGCACAACTAATTTGTTCTCGTCGGAAATATATAGAAAACTATTCCTGAGGACAACATAACAAATTGTGACCTGAAGACGCGTGCAATTTCTTGTCATCGAATCCAACAGTATGCATATTCTTCTATCGATCGAGATCTAAAGAGCCGATTGGCAGGTGCACCAATCCTTTTGATAGTGACACTAGTGATGGAACTACGTGTCCTTTCGTTTGGCCCCACCACAGCAAAGCAGTGCTACAACGATCGAATGGCCTTAATTATTCGGTCGTGTTACACGTTGGCTACGTTGCCACATTCAAAATCGCATTCAGCAAGGACGATCGATCGAGTCATTATCGACGACGTAGACAGTTTAGCTTGGAACTTAATCTCTGATGAATCTGCCATTGAATTATTTACAAGCATAAAATAAAGTAAAAAAACTTGAGCTTATCGAGAGACTAGAGTTAGTGAATCAACTGACGAGTGGCATGCTGAACGCAGGAGTTACTACCGGTGCACACGGAGCGCGGAGCAAGGCTGCCCCGCCAAACGAACGGTGCAGCGCAACGAGGACGCCGGCGGTCCTGTCACCTCGTCCCCGAAGTACACGGTGGTGTACATGGCGGAGCACACCTGCGCCGCCAACGACGACGGGTCCATGCTCGAAGCGCCGCCGGTCATCCTCGAGACCGCCGCCGTCGTTCCACCTGCCACCAAGAACATCGCGGGAGCTCACGCTGAGTCTCCGGCGAGCTCGGTCGACGACGCCACTTGGAGCGGTACGGCTAATAATAACAACAGTAACGACGTCGTCGACAACTTGCTGTACGACGACGGGCTGTTCGCCTTGGACGACAGGTGGGCCGAGATGTCGTCTGCGCTGGTCCACGGCCAGGACATGGACGACTTCATCACCGGGCCGATCCGGTCGCCGGTGCACGTCGCGGCAGGCAGTTGTTGGACGGTTGACCAGCAGTACCTGCTGCAGCTCGTCAATGACGAGCCCGTTAGCCATTTCTCTGCGGCAGGTTTCACTTTCTAGATGGAGCGTTACATAGCGATGAGTACCTGATGGTCCCCTGATGGGCCAGAACTCAATATGAACGGACAATTCCTTGGGTAGCTAATGCAATTAGGCCCAACTGATGAGAGCCCTGATAATAATTAACAATCGTCTTGATACATGGAATCAACTTTAAGCAGGAGATTTGCTTAAAACACCACTTGCTATATATCTGATGCAGCTTCTCGTGACACTACTTGTTATGACAGTGATCTCTCGACTCCATGTTCGAGAAGCACTTATTATCTAGTGCCTACTGGAGTAGTACTAAGTGCTCCCTGTGGTTACGCCGGCTAATACAAATCTACACGCCGGTGTCAACATTTTAAAACCCAACGAAATACCCTACCAAACTGCATCTGCTGATGGTGCCGCTGATAGTTACTATATTGTCTAATCACGCGTAATGTTTACTGATGAGATTACCGCCAGCACGTGCTTATTTTTGTTTGAACGAACATATATATACGTTCAGTCTCTGATCTGGTATCAACGAGGCCATTCTCTCCCTTTTCAATGTACCAATGTTTCAGTCATTTTTTTTCGTTCTGAAATCGATGATCTTATGGAAGCTTCTTCAGAAGGATGGAATTACTATTTTTCTGTTACTCTAATTTTGTAGCTTTGTCAGCTGATCAGGAATCAGGACACTGGATGACGGTGTGTTACCTGCATATCAAATCGAGATTAATTTCGCCATCTGTTTTAATCGGGCTCAACTCCGAGTTCGTCGTCCTCGATTGAATTCTGCCAGGCGCGGGGCTGGCCATGCCCATGCCTTCACACGTACGGTAGTCTCTAGCATATGGTCATCACTTTTTTTTTTTGAAAGTATGTGGTCATCACTTAGTCGTTTGCTCGGTCAACTGTAATCGCTATAGGAGTAGCTTGTTTCCCAGCAGACCAGGGTCATATTTAATTTGAGAATGGATAAAATTCGTTTGATTTGAGCCAGATACGGTGTAACAGTCTACCAGTACACGACGGACTGGAGGGGCCATTTTCTATTCAGGGGGACTCCATCACAGCATGTTCAATTGCCTTTTGAATGTAAAACTTCATGGGGGAAATGTTTACTTATCTGATCCACATATATATTTTTTAATGATAGACTTGAAATAAGTTTTTTGTTTTCTTGATCGTAAGCTACGAACCGGTAGAAAAATTGGATACAATATTGTAATTTTAAAAATCAATACCTGGAATTAATTCAGGAAGGAGAAGTACCTCTGATTCCTCTCAAACACAGTATATAACAAAACCTCTTGTTCTAAAACGAAAATAAAGCTAGCCGCCTTAGCTTCTTAATTTATTAAATAAATGCATGCGGCTTTTGTTGTGCCGTGTATTGACCGATGCGTCTACTGCAGTGGGTGCATGAATGTCAAATAAGCAAATCTTATCCGACGTTAAGTGCTCGTATAATCAGCAAAGTGCAACGAAGCTTCGATGGAATGGCACATTATTTTACTTATTATACAAACGACAAGTATATATATCGGCTTTCCAAGTGCTACATATATAGTACTCGATGTAGGTGCTGCGAAGATCGCATTATTGTCTGTAAATGTTCAGTGCCACAATGTTTCAACATTTCTTCTTTCTGGTACAAGCAAATCTTCAAAATCCCCGTAAAAAATGGCATAAGTCGGCAAATAGGAATCCAATTGTTGGGCAATTAAACAAAGAGGAGAATATATAATGCTTTGCGGTATTCTGTGGCGCGAATTATAGTGTCTTCTGTCCGATCTTAGCTTGGATCTGAAAATCATGTCAAGGTAACCATGCGCAGATGCACTGATATTGTCGGTTCTAATAAGCATTACACTCCCCAAGGTGCTGTTTGGGAAGAGGGAAATGGATGGTGGGATTGGGTTTGAGAAGAGGAAGTGAAAATTTACATCCTCTATTTATCCATCTTTTTAAATCTTAACCATTCATCTATTTCTCAATCTCAAACCCACCCAATATTTTTTATTTGCCAAACGCCACCCCAAGAGATCTGAATAAAACACTTTATTCTTAATAATTATTAATTGAGTAAAAAATCATTCCAATTAAGAACTAATGCCAAAAACTGACGACCCCATTTGCTCATGGTTTCAATGATATGCACGGACGAGCGGCGCGTGCGAATCTGGGGGCCGCGGGGTCCCCTTGATTCTGAGGGGTGGTGTGGTCACCGAATATAGAGGAATTTCCTCCAGTCGCCGCCCTGCTCCCGCTCACCACCGAGCCAAACACTGCCAATAAAAAAGGGGGGGCCGCCCCATCCCATCCACCTTGCCCTTTGAGCCAAGCACACTCTTAGGTAAAAACATAATAAAAGTTTCCACTGCAACAAGCTTTGTTAGAATAAACTGTTTTATGTGCCAGTAATTATGTATATTGCTTACCAATTTCATGCACATAGGCCTGAAAACAGGCTAAAATAAATAAAGTAAATGTAACGAGGGCCAAATTAAATTAGAACCAAGTGAAATTTCGATTTTTTTGAACTCCCTTTTATCACCCTACATGCACATGGTCACTTATTATGTCAGAGTGATACATCCTATTAGGGTAGATCTTAGTGTTTCAAAACTTTTAATTAATAGTACTTTTGGGAAAAGAAAAATAATTTCAAATTTATGCACCATTGATTTTTTTTCCTAATTATTTATGCGCAAGCTCTAATTTGCGTACACCTGCCGTTCTTAAATAGTTGTCTTTTGACTATTCATCTTATTCAAAAAGTATGATGAATATCATACATTTTATTATAATTTAATTTATTATTATAGGTTTTGAAATATGACCTGTAATTTTAAATATCTATAATAATATTTTGAAGAAGATGAATAGTTAAGAAGAGTGGGTATTTAGAATGAGATTCTAGCACTAGCAGTGAACCAAAAAGCTAGGTCAGGTGGGAACTCATGCGAGGGACACCATTGCTTGAAGAATGAAGACCAGTCTTACGAATAGAACCTGATGAGCCCAGACAACATGAATTTGACTATATATAACCAATCCTTGTTGCAGGTTAACTTTTATCGCTTTCCATGTGCTCTGTTCCTCGATCCTGCCTATATAGAAAGTTGTCCTGAATATACTACTGTCCAAGTTGCTCCTTAGAATGCATACTTAACAACGAGGTATCCTCCACCTATAAGTACAGAACATTAGGACTAATCTTATCGCCATAGCCAGGCAAAATTAGCTTCCTTCTTCGACACAGCTGCAGCCTGCAGGGAATTGAATCTGCAGCCATAGCCAGGCAATACCACGTGCCCAACAGCAGCAGGATGTGCGGCCTTCCTACTGGTCTGCCTCCAGCTTGCTACGACCCCTCCCGTATCGTCTGCGACCACCGGTCGGTGATGAAGGAGATCGCCAGGGAGCAGTCTCTGGTGACGCAGCTGCGAGCTATCGTCCTGCCGGCGCTGCAGGCCGACGAACGCTCCGAGCTTGTGGTCCACATGTTCCAGAACATACTGGATTGCTCCAGCAAGGCCATGGCCGAGTTGCATCTTCTTCAGAAATCTGATGATTCTCCAGCTGAGGATACCCCACTGGTTGATGACAAGAAGAGAATTAGGAGGATTCCTGATGACTTCAACAAGGACGAGGATGTTATGCTCCATCATAAGAACAAGCGAAGGTATGTGTCTATTAACTGTGCATGTATGGTCAAGTTAGTGCATTTGAGTGGAGCAATTGCTTCTCTTCATGTAATAATGCTTTGTTACGTCGTCTGTTGTTGAGGTTTTACTGATTCCTCTTTCTGTAAACAATTTTTAAGCAGGAGATTTGCTGTCTCGCAGTCAATTGAAACCCCTGTTCCGCACTATGATGGCCACCAATGGCAGAAATATGGTCAAAAGAAAATCAACAATGAAAAACACCCAAGGTAAGTTTTTCTACTTCTCGGTCTGAAAAATGCATACTTGATTCCATGTTCCAACAATCTGTTCTGAATATGACAAGAAATTAAACTGTACTAATATCTTGTATTTTATGTATAATTATTTGATTGTGCAGGAGCTACTACAGATGCACCTACAAACAAGAACAAGACTGCAAAGCAACGAAGACGGTACAACAACAAGATAAGAGCGTTGGCGCTGATCATCCAGTAATGTACACGGTCGTCTATCACGGCCAACATACTTGCAAGGGTACTAACAATTGTAGCAACTCAGTCACAGATGACTCTGAAACAAAGACACTGGGGCAAAGCAGCAGCTACAGCCAATCCAGCATCTCAACAAAGGATTGTTCAGAACCCTGCAGTGACCAGCAGATGTCCCAAGATGGTAATGAGCTGATCAACAATTCTGCAGATTTGGTCGCAGAAAACTACATGTATGAGGCATTCGACATGATTGCGTTTGCACCCTTGGAGCTGGAAAGTTGGGATTTAGCTGTACTCCTAGGCTTCGGTCCCTGATAATTAAGATATCAGCGAACAAGCTAAGTGTTCAAGCGGCTCAGTGTAAAGTGTAAACAAACGTAAGCATAAGCTACTCTATATCTGATTAGAAGCTTTCAGTATGTTACTTAGGTTATATTTTGTCAGAAATTGTAATTTTTTGTATCAACAATAGTAAAGAACAAAAAAAAAATCCTTTAGAAACACCCACCTGCGGTTGTTTGAGAAAATAGACTTTGAGGAACCACTTGCTTACTACTAACAATTCTGTGCTTTTCACCAACATCTGAAGGGATCTATGCAAAGACAGTAAAGCTGTCAACTTGCTTTGAGAGACGTTATCTTTCGTTCATATATAACATATTTGTCACCGTACGTGAGGAGAGCTATACAGGTCACAACCACCTTCTATAATCCAATGTGGCTCTCATCACTGGTGTAAGCACGAGCAAGTTGTTCTCGACAAATAAGTGTTTTAGCTGGGGCCAGGTTGTAACATCCCATCCTGCGGTTAGTTGTGGTTTGAGTTGTGGTTTGGACCGTAATGGTCTAGAAGTAAAGTGAAGTTGTAGTAGTATTAATTCCACCTTGATTGTTTAGTGGGTGAGGACCAGCATATAATAATCCTTATTGTTTTAATCATAACACCTCTGAGTTAACTCTTTTAAGCGAGGATGAAAGCGTAATAGAGGTGCTATATATGCATAAATACATAAGCCTACCCCATATGGTTGGGTTGGTGTTAAGTGGACTTTGGACGCGGGGCAAGCGAGGTAGGGAGACAATGAGATGGAACTAAAAATGAATAAGAGGAGAAATGATTTGCTGTAAAGTGTACTCCCTCTGTTTACAAATACTTGTTATTCTAGCTTTCAAAATTTCTTTCTAAATACTTGTCATTCTCACTTCCCAATATATTTTCTCTCTTTCCAACACAGCTTTCTCTCTTCTCAACACAGCTTTCTCACTTTTCAATACACTTTCTCTCTTTTCAATACACATTTCTCTCTTTCCAATACTTTTTCTTAATTCCCGCGCCCGGAGCTAGAATGACAGTTATTTGTGAATGGAGGGAGTATTTTTTTTAACCTCAACTTAAAAATTTGCTCTCACGGATAGTCAAACCCATGACCTTAGAACTGGTACTAAGCCACCAACTCAGCTAGAGGCTACTACTAGTTCACAAAAAATATCGCTTTTACAACCTTAACAAAAATGTTAGGGATTAATTATTCTTCAACTTAAAGCTATATAAGATTGGACGATAGTCGGCAAATATATATTAGTGCAATGAAAGAGTTGGGTGCATGCAAAAAAGCAATGGCAATGAACGTGAACTCGATCGTCTCTTTTGTTGGAAGCATCTTCTACACCAAAGGCATCCCTAGATTCTAACAACGTTCTGTGATTGGTTCGTTCTATATTTAGTGTCCTCGATCTACGAATAGTCTGCCACGATGCATGACATCTATAATAGACAATTGAGGTACAGTATTAAAAGTGAGGTTTGACCCACAGCCGCCACAAGTTTGTCGTATCTGCTCTAGTTCCACGTGCTAACTATGGCCACTTGTTCATAGCTGGAATTGATGTTGCAACCAGAAACTAATCAATCAAACAGCGAAGCATTATACATGTATTTTTGGATCACAAGATTAGTTTAATTAGTCCTCAAGTTGATCTTTCTCTATAAGGAACACCTGACTAAGCTCGGAGATATATATATGGAACTGAATGCAAGTATAATGCTCAATGGAGAACCAAGTAGTAGGAGTATATACTCGTATTAAACTGTCAATGTCGTTTCACCAAACACCTGACGAGATCCAAACCTAGACAAGGATCGGATTGATTAAAAAACCAAACTTGCCAATATATATATAGCGTGTACCCTTTCAGAAACGATTGGATCATATTGTTCTTCACGAAAGGATATGTGCATACTGTATACCCTTTCAAGTTGATCACATATTCTGTTAGAGACGGCTGATCCTTATTGTTCTTCACATATACTTTGTCCGTGCTTTTATTATTGTTATTTTTTATTCTAACATTAACTTTGATTGTTCCTCTTATTCAATTTTTTGATAAATATCATATTAGTTATAATTTACTTTATCATTAAAGTTATTTGAATCAAACTTTATAATTTTACATATTTGAATTTTTTTAATAAAATAAATAATAAAAAAGTGATTTTAGAAGCAAAACAGCGACAAAAATCGGAATGGAGAGATTATCATATTCTTTTCCCTTACAGCTAATCTCCACCCAGTACTCAGTAGTGTGGTCGCCTAAACCTGGGACATGGCCGAAGCTGGGCTGAACATTCCTCTATGGACCTCATCATGTCTCTGGGCTGAACATTCCTGTATGGGCCTCCTCATCTAGCTCGGTTGGACATTCCAGTATGAGCCTCGTCATCTCGCTGGGCTGAATATTCCTGTATGGGCCTCAGGTGAGGCCCACATCTACCACATTGGTGAGCGAGGGTGTAGGCCCAAGGACTGAAAGGTCCATCTGAGGCGGCCCAAGCCACTCACGTTCTTCGTCCTAACAGAAAGGGCTCAAAGCCAGTTCAAAAAAAAAGAAAAAAGAAAGAAAGAAAGAACTCAAAGCCAAGCATTGAAATCTTCAACTTTTTTCTTAATGCCTAATAATTAAAAATGGATCGTCGTCGCTGTCAAGTACCGACGATGTCACGGATTCCTAACTTATTTTTTAGTGTCACGTTGCCACCACAAGTCTGCAGATATAATATTATTGGACTGCTGTATACTAAAAAAGATAGT